>SJYQ01003631.1:778165-794243 GCA_006410935.1 Redunca redunca
GAAAAAAAAAAAAAAAAACTAACCCTGTTTGATTAAAAAATGGGCAAAAGACTTGAACAATTTCCAAAGAAAACATACAGATGTGTGACAAGTACATGAAAAAAATGTTCAAAATCATTAATATCATAAAAATGCAAATCAAACTGCAGTGAGATATCACCTTGTACCTGTTAGAATGCTTTTATCAAAAAAGACACTCAACAAGTATTGGTAAAGATGTGGAGAAAAGGGAACCCTTGTGCACTGTTGATGGGATAGTAAATCATGCAGACCCTATAGAAAACAGTATGAAGTTTCCTCAAAAATTAAAAATAGAACTAACATATAATGCAGCAATTCCATTTCTGGATTTTATCTGGGAGAAAAGAAAATGCCAATTCTAAAATATATATGCACCCCAAAGTTTACTACAGCATTATTTTATAATAACCAAGATATGGAATCAATGTAAGAGTTCACTGATAGATGAATGGATAAATGGATAACACGATGGGCTGTTACTCAGCTATATAAAAGACATCCTACAATTTCCAACAACATGGGCCCAGAGTGTATTATGCTAAATTAAATAAGTCAGGCAGAGAAAGACAAAGATTCACTTATGTGTGGAATCTAAAAAAATAAGCAAAGCAATGAACAAGCAAAACAGGAACAGACTCATAGATACAGAGAACAAACTGGTTGCCAGAGGGGAAGAAGGTCAAGATATGGGGAAAACACGTGAAGGAAATTGATAAACAGGCTTCCAGTTATAAAATAAATCAGTTACCAGGGTATAATATAGAGCATAATTAATGTAGTCAATAATACTGTAATGACTTTGTATGTAAGATAGTATCTAGACATTATGGTGATCATTTCATAGTGTATAAAAATATCAAATCACTATGTTGTATACCTGAAACTAACTATACTACTTCAATAAAAAGATTAAAAATTATCACTACATTTTAATATTTTTAAATGAGGATAGAGAAGCACTGGACAAGGGAGGAAGTTCTGAGGAGCTTATTTTAAATCCTGGAAATGTGGGAGATTCCCTCCTTCACCTTCTAACTCTGTAGGGATTTTCCAATGATGTCAAAACATATTTCTCATTCCAGCATCACATGAGAAAAAGCAACTTCAAGAAGTCTGGCCTTTAGGTAGTGTCACAGGTTCACTAAAACATAGTAAAGCAAAACAAACAGTTGAACATTTGGAAGAATCTGAAAACATATATTTCTTCATCCTTCTATTAACACATGGTACTTAGAAGGCCATAGATATTTTGATATTTATATAAAGATGCCATGTATTCCGGTAACAGTGTTCAGACACCAGTGCTTATACTAACGTTCAATTCAGAGGACATCAACTCTACTGAGACAAAAACAAGTGGATTGGTCCTGCCCACAGATTCAAATTCTTCCTAAGGGCGTCAGGTAATTTAGAAGATGCTGCTGCTGCTGCTAAGTCACTTCAGTCGTGTCCGACTCTGTGCGACCCCATAGACAGCAGCCCACAAGGCTCCCCTGTCCCTGGGATTCTCCAGGCAAGAACACTGGAGTAAGGTGCCATTTCCTTCTTCAATGTATGAAAGTGAAAAGTGAAAGTGACGCTGCTCAGTCGTGTCCGACTCTTAGCGACCCCATGGACTGCAGCCTACCAGACTCCTCAGGCCATGGAATTTTCCAGGCAAGAGTAGTGGGGTGGGGTGCCATTGCCTTCTCCGTTTCGAAGATGAGGTAATGCTTATGTATCTTTGGTGACTTAGAGTACACCAAGGTGTCATGTTATCAACCCTCGTGAGTACAAATTGGGCCAGTGAATCAGCTGCAGTTCAGAGCTGGAGCATACAGCACTGAATAGAATAAAAATCGTGGCATTTGAAAAGGGAATGAGACTACAAAAAAAGGGCCTTTCGTAAAGCAGGGAAACCATTAAAAACATTTTATCTAAACCATAAATATTTCCTGCCAATTATTATCTTATCCATCTCATCCTCCACTCATACTGACATACAGGAATATTGTTCCCTACCTGGTAGATAATCGTGTTTTTCATTTCTTGGAAATTTGATTGTCTTCGTAGGAAATCAAGTCCTGCTTTTCTGAATCAAGGACCACGGAGAGGTGAACAGAAAGGAATGACTCTTCTCAAGTTAACCACCAGGGGGCAGTCTGAATCTGATTTAGGAGTAAGCGGGAAGACCAAACTGAGGTGGGATTGAGAATTTGCGTTGGGGGCGGCGTGGGGGTGGGGAGGTTGTGGATTTCAAACTCTGAGAATCCAGTTTTGGGACTGTTTTATCCTTTGGGTATAAAGAAACTTCTCAAATCAGTGTTTTCTAGTCACATTTTAAGAGGGTTCTTGACTCCTTCCTCGACAAATGACTTCTTAACCTCTGCAGTAATGTTATAGGTCCGCTGGTGACCATGCTCTCAATCTCAGAACCTCAGCCTTTTTCACCTTCAGAGGATGACCCTGAAACTAGCAAGACGAATTTTTTTGAGGTCATGCTAGCCTGGAATAAGTCTATGAAGCATCAATACCACTCACTATGCCAGAGAAAGGAATTAGCATTCTGATTGGCAACTATCCTGTCTTTCATTTTGCCACTTAAGGACATTTGAAATATGGGCAGGCCAAGAAACCAAAATATAACTCCATAATTTTAATTGGAAATGACTTCCGGTATACCTGATTCAGTCAGAGGAAGTAGGTTTCATTTTGTTACTTATTTATTCTATTTGCCTTTGAAACAGTAAAACAGTAAAATTTATTGTATAGCTAGAAGCTATACAATAAAAAGTAACACACAATTCTGCCTCGTAATTCATCTCCCTTTGCCAGAGATAACCAGTACTAACAGGTCCTTGTTTATCCTTCCAGGAAAAAAAAAGTATATATAAGCAAACATATATATATGTCTTCTCTCCGCTTTCTTTAAATAAGTGGGACCATATTATATACACACATCTGTGCTTTGTTTTTGTTTTTTAAACAATGTAATGTTTTTTGTAGGTTATCCTTGAGAAAATGTCTTTATGCTATTATGTAAACATAAAGTTAGGCAGAACTCCTAGGTCAATGCTTATATGTATTTTAATTTTTTGATGGCTGTCACCAATTTGCCTGCCAAAGAGGATGGCCCAGTTTCTAGTCTCATTAGCCAAATATAAGAATACCTGTTTCTCTATACCATGGCCCACACAATACTTTCAAACACTTTGACCCTGTATTAGATGAAGAGTTGCCCTATGGTTTGTGTTAGTCCTTAGTTATGAATCAAGTAGAGGATATGCTGATCTGCTTATAAGCCTAGTTTTTGTTAGAATTGTCATGCTACTTTCTAGTGTCTTTGAAAACAAGAACATCATGCACCCTTTGGGGCCATGAATCATATTGTCATTCGTGTTGTCAGTGGTATCTAGCACCTGTGTATAAATATAGTAATATTTTATTATGAAACTGTTGAAAGACAAGAGTACTTTTATTATTATAGTGTGAGAGGAGCATTATACTTCTCATCTAACAGGCATTTGATTAATACTATAATAAAACACAGTCTATGCTCTGTAAAATGTTTGCATTTTCCTTTGAAATGAATTTTAGTCAAAACATTCCTCACAATATATATACCATAAACTGCTACAAATGGCCAGATTTAGTGTTGCCAACTTACATTTGAAAGTCTTTTGCAGAATTATTTTGGTCTTAGGAAAAAGCACTTTGGTCATAATTAACATTTAGAAATTTCTTTTTGGTAAGCAAACATTTTCATTCAGTTTGTTTTCTGGCAGTGCCTTTTATTTGAGCTGCTTGGCTTATAAACACATAATGTACGATAATTGTAGAAAGCAGGAGCTTGGCATTCTCTCTTATTTTGATAGAAGCAGCTTTGCATCGGTTGTATTTATTAGCTATTCTAGTGACACACATCATCTGTGACTGATGTGGAAATGATAATCGACAATTCACAGGGAACAGATGAAAAAGACCTTAAGATGTGGCTTTATTTAGGTCAGTACATATTAAGAGAAATACAATCCTCTTCAAGAAAGCGAGCTGGAAGTGAAGAATGAAAAATGATTTTCATCAATATCATGACCAGCTATATTCTTAAATGTTTTTCCTACTAATAAAAAAATAGCAGCCTCAGGGCAGGGGAAATATGCTGGGATTAAAATAAAACTGGTGCTATCAATGTCTAAATAAAGTAATTTTACATGTATGGGTATGTTTTTGGTAATACTTGGAATATTCTTGGTCAGGTTTTTGAAGTACACATTAACAAGGGTACTCTATCTTCCAAAGGGAGTCTTAAGATTTCCCACTCATTTCTCACCCCACCTCCTGTGGTGAGCAGATTTTAAGCTGACCCTCAAGACCTCCATCCCCTGCTACCCAAACCCCTGTGCAGTTCCTCTCCTCTAAGTGTACGTGGAATTGTTGGCTTACTTCTAAGCAGAAGAATATGGCGGAGGTGATGGTATGCCATTCCTGTGATGACATTATGCTCTGCAGGACTGTCTTCCTTGCAGACTTGCTCTCAAGACTCTCTTACAAGAGGCAAATTGCCCCATTGTGGGATGTCTTTATGAGGGGACTCACCTGGCCAGGGACTGGGCATGGCCTGGGGAAGCTGAGGGCCTCAGACCGACAGTGAGTGACAAGAAACTGAATTCTACCAACAACCATGTGAGCTTGATCAGAACCCTAAGGCTATGAAGACTGAAGCTCTGATTGACACCTTGATTTCAGCCTAGGAAACTCAAAAGCAGAAAATTTAGATAAGTTGTGTCCAGACTTCTGACTCACATAAACTATGAGAGTCAAATGTATATTGTCTCAAGGTGCTAAATTTGTGATAATTCATTATGCAGCATAGAAAATAACATACCAATAGGCAAAAAAACACAACCTGTGGTATATTGTAATTTTGCTCAAATTTTGCTTCTGTGGGACAAATTATACTTTCCTATTCCATTGGCATCGTGTGGTATTTATACCCATCCCAGCAAAAAGAATACATTCTTGCCCTTTGAACCTCAGGAGTAAAAATCTGATTTTCTTTGGCTTTGAGAACCAGGCTTGAGGTTGGCTATGTCTCTTTTTCCTTTCTTTACCTATGTCTGACCTACGCTGAACACATGAAAGTGTTAGTCACTCAGTTGCATCTGACTTTTTGCAACCCCATGAACTGTAGCCTGCCAGATTCCTCCATGGAATTCTCCAGGCGAGAATACTGGAGTGGGTAGCCATTCCCTTCTCCAGATCTTTCTGACCCCGGGATTGAAGTCAGGTCTCCTACATTGCTTGCAGATTCTTTACTATTTAAGCCAACAGAAAAAATAAACATTTATTCTTATAAGTCATTGAGATTTTAGATTACTAAAGCATAACCTTGTCTTTCTGAGGATAATAATTATGTCAGACATAACTGGGTCAAACTGCTGTGTAGAGTTTTAAAAATGTCTTTCAAGAGGCAGACTGTTGGATACTTCCCTCACTGTATTTTCTTCCTTTGGTGATGACTTTACATATTGCTCTGTGTCTGTGTCTTCTATAAACAGAGTCTGATGCAGTGGGATAGTGTGAACTGGGTATTCTTGGGACTCTGATCTGGAAAGACTTCTGAGGATTAGGATAGAGTTCAAGGGGAAGGACAGATGAAGTGCACTGCTCAAGCCCCTAGAAAAGTCTCCTTCTATGAGCTAGATTTTGCATGGTCTTCCTTTCCATTGTAGAGGAAAGATTTCAAAAGCAAGGTCAGGATGGGGTTCAGCAGGAAAGGACCAAAGAGGACATTTGGCTTGTCTCTAAAGTGGAAAAAGGGGTTCCCAAGGTCATAAGTGGTAAAGCCAATGTCTCCAGGGTGGGAAACCAAGTTCTAACTGATAGTAAAGAGTGTTTCTTTTTCTCAGAATATCTACTATATGTTGACCCTTTGAGAATTAGCCATGCTAAGTGGTTGGTCAAAGATTTAGGGATTTTCAGGTTTTTAGAATCTCTCTCTTTGGAGGCCCAATAAACAGTGCTGATAGTACTCAACTATTTAAGGATAGATTGGTAGAAGAAAGCAAGAGGCTATGTTTCACTCAAATGCTACCTTAAGTTGATTATTTAATGAGGGACAGGAAATTTCCAAAATTTGTTTTTTAGCTAGTCACAGAATGGAGACTATTCCTAAATTTCTTTGGAAATATTTGAATGTGAAACAGCGCATGTAGGAATTTGTGCATTCATTTCTCCATGAGACTTAACTTTGACTTCTATTGACTAAGATCACCCTGGAATCAGACTACCTTGGTTTGAATTTTTACTCTGTCATTCAATTGCCTGTGTGACCTTGAGTAACATTCTTACATTTTCTGTGATTTAGTTTCCTCATAAAATACTATAAGTATAAAATATACTTTTATACTTATTAGTATAAAAGTACTTAAACTATTAGTATACTAATAAGTATAAAAAAAATACCTCCAATGATTGTGAGAATTACATTATGAGAATTAGCTAGTACATGTGAAGTGCCTGCTTAATAAACCTGACCTAACTCATTATTATCACTGGTGCTCCACAGTGAAAAACTTCAGACCATATTATTGTAGTGGAGACCTCAGTACCCCCTAAGTATAGCATTTCATTCACTCTCAGTTCTTTTCCTGTGCTTCCAGATTGGCTATATCACACATTTATTAGAAGCTGTAAAAATCACAGCTTTCTTTAAGCCTCCTTTCTTATTATAGTTCCCTTACAAGCTGTTTGCTCTCTAGCAACAAAGTTAGAACTGTAGTTAAAAAAAAAAATCCAGTTATGTTAATGAAGGAAGATATAGTTATTAGCTTTCCTTGCACCAGCTATTTAACTAACTGCAAGTGTTCTGATATGCAGTCTCCCCATTTGTGATTAGCCCAGCCCTGCCTACCTGCATGTATAATACAATTTTCTTCTAGGGCAACAAACTTGAGCTGAGGACAGGACAGGACAGAATTAGTAATTAATTGGTGGAGGCTGAGGAAAATAAACAGTCTAAAATATAGTCTAAAGTAGAGTGTCAAAATCAGGTTATGTCTAAGTGAGATTACAGTTTGAGAGGTTTCTGCTCATGTGGTCAATGGGAGGCTTTAGGATGGCCATGATTCTTGTGGGTGTTGTATCTAGAGTGTGAGGGTGGAAGGAATGCCTGACTAAAATGAGGTGAAGGATCTGAAAGCATGGTCTAGCCCTGGAGAAAAGGTATCTACCTGGAGAAAAGGTAGGAGGAAGGGGTCAGGACCATAATTGTCCAGGGTAGAAAGTTAAGCCAAAGCAGGCTCTGGGGTCCTCTATGTGTGACGGGGGGTTGATTAGGGAGGATGTAGCTCACTGATCATTTGGGGACCCAGGACACTGTTCATGGAGGTATGCTTCCATGTGGTAAAGCAAGACACAGAAAGGAGCACCAGCCTAACTTCACTGGACCAGGACTTGGCTGGGACTCAATTTCCAAGAGGAGGAGACTATTACCAACTGCTTGGGAGGAACCTGAAACAGATATAGTGTTTAAATTTTAATGCATTACTTTCTTTGTCTTCTCAAAGTATAACCTTTTTTAAAAATAATTTTTAAAGGGGTCAAAAGTACAACCTCTACCATTGTTAGCATCCAGCTGTTTGCTGACACATGTGGAAAGAGAAGTTTGGAAAGATCTGGTCCTTGACCCCATCAGCATGTGTAGTTCTACTTTTTCACATAGAGAAAAAAAATTGTGTGAATGCCCTTACCCAAAATTAGATTTGAATAGCACATTTGTTTCCAACTAATTTTAATGTTTATTTAAGTAAAACCAATTTAATTAGCTAGTAAGGGTAATTACAATTGTTATCTAATTTGTAAAATCCTATCAAATTTACTTTGAAGATTTAAGGAAATGGTGGTTAAATTCTTAGAAGACTACATCATTATAACAAGGCTAAATTAGGATCTTTTTCATGAAAAACAGAAATGATAGAATAAACTAATGTGTTCTTTGAGTTTCACATCTAATCTTTTTAAATCTCGAAGGTATTATTTTAATAAATAATATAACAAAAAAGATTTTTGATTTATTTTTTAAATGGAAAAATATTGTCAGGAGAAAATTATATCTTATTGGGATTCTAAAGACTTTATTATTTATTGGGGAATGAAGATTCAATCTCTGACTTGAGGGATTTTGTAATTCTTTGAACTTCTGGTAGTCGTAAAAAGAAAAATACATGGTTGTATAAACATATGTGTCATAGTCAAAATCTGGAACTGGTGATTTTTGATGCTCAGTAGCAAAATTACACAGCTATTTAACTTACACAGCTGGCTAAGAATCAAAATGTCATACAGGAAAAAAACAAAACAAAACCCCTCTCATTGTAAGTTGAATAACACTGCTACCAGCCAAATGTTGCATTAGATAGCTAAACACAGACATTCTGACTTCCAAATATATGTTGGTCATTAGCCAACTGCAATGAGGACTGAAGTCAACATTATCTAACAAATGTTACCTCATTTGAAATTCAGACTATAGCTGATAACATTTTGGTGACAGACTGATTTTCAGTCAGTGGGGAAACTGTGCTTGAAATATATTAATATTTTTTTTCTCTCTTGCATTTTCATGTACACGATCTTCTGACCAGTTAGTCTGATTCATCCATTTGTCTAATATAGCAGTCATTTAGCTTTAGTCTAACAAAATAAGGTTTTAAGTAGAGAAAATAATTATGAAACCTAGAATTTATCGAGATAAAATGATTATAATAATTCCTTTAGCATTTTAGTGTACACTTTTGTTTGCCTAGTCAATAACCAGTACCTTTTGCTTTACTGCTCCGACAGAAACTGATTTGGTTCAATTACTGCACTGGGTCACGAGTCAGGGAAGGCTGCCAGCACCAGCCCGGGGCTGAATCGTTACTGGTCTGAGCCAATCATGCTGTTCTCCTTTCCTTTGCCAAAGAGTAGTTTTAGGTCTAGGCACATGATGCACTTCTGAGAAGTGAGACGTTGAGGATATTTCCAATCAAGATTTTCCTTGTTATAAAAAGCCCTACTAATGTTGTTTTGGCAACTAATTGAATGCTTAAATGGGCTTAATGGTTATATCATGTGGTTGTTAGTGAGAGTAAGTTTAAATAGGCATGTAGTATATGAAATAATTCTAGAGGAAGCATTGTGCATTAATTCAATTAGCAATAAATAACTAATTATTATTCAGTATGCCAAGAATAAAACCCAGCCCACAGTAAGTTACTCCCTAGAATGGGTAATTAAAAATAAGTGCCAATACAACTGTTGACAAGAACGTTTGGCAACAGCAACTCTTATGTGCTGCTGATGTAGTTTATATTTAAATTAAAAAAATTTACAAACAATAAACGAAAGACTCTGACAGAGGAAAAAGCAGTTATCTTCAGCTACTAGATGGTTTTGTACTTTCCAGTGACACTTAAATAGTGGTCGCTGTCAACTGGCTCAAGATGGCAGAAAAATGCAGGGAACCTGTCTTTGATTACATGGTGATAGACCAAATTAACCAATCTGGAACAGACCTACCTTGGGTATAATTACATTAGATAATGCTACTCCATTACTGTCTATGTCAAATTGAGTTGACATTGTCTGTTAACTGCAGCTGAAGGCATTCTGGCTGATAACTGGCCATCAAAAGCCAGGCCTGACCATCTAGGTAACAGTTTTGTCTATAATATATGGAGTATAGCTCTTCTATCATTAAGGAGATGTAGAAAAAGTTCGTACAGGAATAAGGAGGGTATAATATGAGGGGAATTTATTTGAAAAAAGAGGGGAAAACATATGATTCTAGTGCAAGGAATTATGGGAATAGAGTGGCAAAGATGAAGCCTGAACCACTGTTGATTAACTGAAGCCCTGGACACACAGAAACTGCAAAGCAGAGCATTTTTTTGCACCAATTGATATTAGAAATTCTGGTCTAAACTGTTTTGTAAGGAGCCTAGACTCAACAGGTGGGTGATCGTGTCTGTATGAGAGGAGCAGTACTGTCAGAGGGAGAGCCTTAGTGTAGCTCCTCTGAACCACCTTTGTTTTTCATGTAGTTGAAATAGGGATAAATCCCAGGATTCCTCTAAGGTAAAAAGACAGAAAATTAGCCAAGAATTTGGGTGAGGAGCTTGCCAGTAAAAGTTGTGGCTATAAGTACAAAAGGGTAGTGAACGCAGTATATAAGGACTTTTTGGCAAACTGCCTAGGATTCACAACCAGCCCAAAGTGTGTTTGCAACACCACTGAGAGCTGAATTCAAGCCAGTAGAGAGAACCATTGAGCCCTAAAAGGAGAACAGGTTATGAGTTTATTTTCTAGTCTAGTTATCAGTAATGGGTGCCAGTGGGGTCACTAGTGACCAGGCAGCCAAGGAAATACGAGTTGATTAAGAGCAAAGAGAGCTGCACAGGGCACTGAGTATTGTACAAATAAGATACTCTCTTCCTGTGCCAACAAAGGATTCAGTGAGCCATTGCCAGATGACACCTTGGGAAGACGAGGGAGAAGGTGAGGAGATCTGAAAGACTAAGTATCCCAAAGAGGCTATTGAAACCAAGGATTACATATTCTTTATGCTTCTCTGAACCTTAGAGACAGTCCTTGATTTGCTAACTGTATGACTAAGATAATTTAAGCCTTGTGAGCTTTAGTTGACTCCTGTAAAGAACAGGGATAATAAATTGTACACGAGGGCTCTTATGAGCATTTCAAGTTACATCTACAAGTACAAAGTTACATCTACAAAGTACCAAACACAGACCAGACTAGTAGACAACTTTGACATGAGTCATAAGACCATGCTTTTCTCTTCTGAAGGCCTGGTTGGCTGTGTTAGCCCAGGCAGAAGACTGGTTACCCTGGGGTGAACTGAGAGTTAGCAATCAGAGCAATGGTTGCCCCTTGAAATGCTCTGTCCTGGTTGAGCACAGGAATGAGAGTGACTTGACATCATGATGCATTTGTCTGAGTCTGGTGAAATCAAGTTATAGTTTGTACAGGATCTGGGAGGGAGACAGAACCTTGAGTTGGGGAGATCAACTTGGCCAGCTCTGGGGAGTTGGGATAGCCCAGGGAATATGACAGGAGAGGAAACCTCAAGCGTAGTTGAATCCTTCTAGGTGTTTCATCCCTCCATCAGGAAGAAAATGTTCTTCAACTTTCTTGACATCCCAGACCCAAACATTAAAACCCACCTGTACTCACGTGTGTGCTTGCATGCTTAGTTGCTTCAGTCATGTTTGATGCTGTGTGACCCTATGGAATGTAGTCTTCCAGGCTCCTCTGTCTGTAGGATTCTTCAGGCAAGAATACTAGAAAAGGTTGCTGTGCCCTCCTCCAGGGGATCTTCCTGACCCAGGAATCGAACCTATGTCTCTTATGTCTCCTACACTGATAGGCAGGTTCTTTACCACTAGCGCCACCTGGAAAGCCCTTGTATTCACCAAAATGCTTACCTAATATATTTATCAAGAGAAAAAGCCTCAATGTAGGAGCTGAGTGGAAAAGGAAACTGTTTATCGGGAGGCAGCTGAGGTGGAATCTTTGCTTCCACTTACTAGAGATGGGAATTTGGTCTAGTTGGAATGGACTTAAGACATGAGAATGTTAATTTTTCTAGTTGAATCAGTCTCTGATTTTGAGCCAGTTTTCTACTTTGTAATTTCAGTACATGATTTTGACTTGAGTGGGCAAATAACTCCATTGGGATGAACAATTAACTGGACTATTGTACAAGTATGTTAGGGCTATCCTAACAAAGTCTCAATACAGTAAAGTGAATGTCTGAAAAAAAGGAACAAAATTTATTGTCTCTGTTATGAAGCTAGAAAACTGAAATCAAGGTATTAGCAGGGCCCTGTTCCCTCTGAAACTCTGCAGAGAGCTCTTCCTTGCCTCTTCCTAGTTATTGGTTGTGGATGGCACTTCTTGACATTCCCTGGACTGCAACTGCATCAGTCCAGTCTCTGCCTGTGTCATCCCATGGCTGCCTTTACATAGTGCCTCCCTCTGTGTACTAGTTTTCTCCTTTTATAAGGAAAGTAATTATATTGGATTAGATCCCACCCTAAAGACCTCAATTTAATTTCTTACCTCTGTGTAAGATTTGTTTGTGGGGAGCACAATTGAACACACAACAGTCAACTCTCTGGTCCTCCAAAATTCATGTGTTTCCCATGTGCAAAGTCCATTCAAACCATCCCAACATTCTGCAAAGTCTTATCATTTCAGCATCAACTCTAAGTCCAAATCATACCTCATGCTAAACAGCACAGGATGTGTCAACAAATTTCAAAGGTTTGCAATCATACAAATATAGTCTCTAACTACAGTGGAATTAATCAAGAAGCCAACAACAGAACAATAACTAGGACATTTATAAATGGTCTGGGGAGGGAGGTGGGAGGGGGTTCAGGATTGGAAACACGTGTATACCTGTGGAGGATTCATGTTGATGTATGGCAAAACCAATACAATATTGTAAAGAAAAAAAATAATAATAAAATAAAATAAATTAAGTACCACGTTTCTAAATAATCTTGGAAAATAAATAACAATTAAAATTAGGAAAAAATATGGTATATATGAACAATGGGCAATTCAGCAATTAAAAAGAATGAAATAATGCCTTTTGTAGCAACATTGAAGGACCTAGAGATATCATACTGAATGAAGTAAGACAGAGAAATACAAATATTATATGATGTCACTTATATGTGAAGTCTAAAAAACCTGATAAAAATGATTTTATTTACAAAACAGAAACAGACTCACAAATATAGAAAGCAAATTTATAATTAGCAAAGGAGAAAGTAGGCTTCCCTTGTGACTCAGCTGGTAAAGAATCTGCCTAGAATGTGGGAGTTATTGTTAGTCACTCAGTCATGTCTGACTCTTTGCGACCCTATGGACAGTAGCCTGGCAGGCTCCTCTGTCCATGGGGTTCTCCAGGCAAGAGTACTGGAGTGGGTTGCCATTCCCTTCTCCAGGGGATCTTCCTGACCCAGGGATTGAACCTGGGTCTCCCACATTGCTGGCAGATTCCCCACCGTTTGAGCCTCCAGGGAAACCCTATTACTAGTGGGCTTGTGAGTAAAAGAATACTATCATACAATGCTAGTGCATAACTACCACAGTCTTTTTGAAACCGATCTGATTGAAGCCATTTAAATTAAAAATATGTGCCTTCTGAAGTTCTGGTTCTGATTAAACTGGAATCACCCTGTCTATCCTACTGGATTTTTCCTTAATAGCATGCACTGGGCAGCTTTCTGAAAACCCTGAAAAGTAGCCGGCAGCAGGTAAATTGGGGAAGGAAATTAGAAAGAGTTAAAAGCATGTAGATTGAAAGTAAAGGAATAAAACTGAATATGTCATGATTATCTACATTGAAAATCTCCAGATATCCACAAAAAAGCCCCTAGAACTGAGTTTAGTCTAATTGTAGAATACAAAGCTGGCATATAAATTTCTATGTAGCAATAGCCTAGTAATGGAAACTTAAATTACAAAATTACAATCAGCAATGATGTGCCAATAAAATGGACAACTTGGAAGAAATGAAAAAATTCTTAGAAAAGTACAACTTTCCAAAACTGAACCAGGACGAAATAGAAAATCTTAATAGACCCATCACAAGCACAAAAATTGAAACTGTAATCAGAAATCTTCCAGCAAACAAAAGCCCAGGTCCAGACGGCTTCACAGCTGAATTCTACCAGAAACTGAGAAAAGAACTAACACCTATCCTATTCAAACTCTTCCAGAAAATTGCAGAGGAAGGTAAACTTCCAAACTCATTCTATGAGGCCACCATCACCCTAATGCCTAAACTGGACAAAGATGCCACAAAACAAGAAAACTACAGGCCAATATCACTGATGAACATAGATGCAAAAATCCTTAACAAAATTCTAGCAAACAGAATGCAACAACATATTAAAAAGACCAAGTGGGCTTTATCCCAAGGATGCAAGGATTCTTCAATATCCACAAATCAATCAATGTAATACACCACATAACCCAAATTGAAAGATTAAAACCATATGATTATCTCAATAGATGCAGACCTGGGTTCAATCCTTGGGTTGGGAAGATCCCTTGGTGAAGGGAAAGGCTGCCCACTCCAGTATTCTGGCCTGGAAAATTCCAGTCCACGGGGTTGCAAATAGTTGGACACAACTGAGTGATTTTCACTTATAGGGGATTAACAGAAACACATCAATGTATAAACAAGGATTTACTCTATAGCACAAGAAATTATATTATCTTATAATACTGTAATGGAAAAGAATCTAAAAAATGCACACAGATACACACACACACACACACACACACACACACACATCTGAATCTCTTTACTGTGTACCTGAAACTAACACAATATTGTAAACAACTATACTACAAAAAGGCTTCCCTCATTAGCTCAGTTGGTAAGGAATCTGCCTTCAATGCAGGAGACCCAGGTTCAGTTCCTGGGTTGGGAAGATCCCCTGGAGAAGAAAATGGAAACCCACTCCAGTATTCTTGCCTGGAAAATCCCATGGACAGAGAAGCCTGGGGGGCTACAGTCTGTGGGGTTGTAAGAGCTGGACATGACTTAGTGACTAAACCACCACCAATGTTGGTCCAGTGGTTTGTATACTTCAAAAAAGGAAAAAGATACCATCAAGAACCAGATAAAGGTGGAACATTTTTTTCTGGGGTAGACTCACAGATAGTTGTGCAAGGAAACTGACTCTGGTTAGAGGGCTTGAGAGATACCAGATAGCTTCTTGACTTCCATGTTTTTCCTCCATCTACCCAGGACCCCATGATGTGGCTCTGGACCCTGTTGATGAACAGTTAGGGCCTGAGGAATTTGGTTTGATCCCTGACCTAGGTACTGGCCCTAAAATCAAGAGTCTACATGAAACGGCCAGAGGCCCCCCTGCCCATGACCGTGATGTTTTGCCTTTGTGGAAGTGATAAAGGGAAGGTCTTGGGGGGATGGCATTGACCCTGAGAGATGTAAGCAGAAATTATATTCAAGTTATAACAATATTAGAGACAAGTTAAGCATGTGTACTTACCCTGATTCTATTTGATCTTGTACCATGTGGTAAGATAAGAAACACAAAAGCATAAATATTGAAAAAAAATTAGAAAAAATATTGAACTCATTAATAATGAATATATGACATGTTGAAACCTGTGGGATGCTGCTAAAGCAGGACTTGGGGAAAGTTTATAGCTTTAAAGTGTAAATAGAAAAGAAGAACGTTTAAGAATCAGTTATCTAAGCTTCCATATCCAAAACTAGAAAAAGAAATGCAAATAAAATACAAAGAAAAAAGAAGGGAAGAAATGATAAAGAGAAAAACTCAATGAAACAGAAAAATTGTAAATGCTAAAAATGAGTTCTTTGAAAATATTAATAAAATAGACAGACTTCTATAAAAATGGGCTAAAAAAATAAAACAACTTGCTCAATAGCAAGAAAGAAGACACTACTACTATAGATCCTACAGGGATGTAAAAAATAATTATTAATGGTGCTATATCTGTTAAATAAATTGAATCTGAATTTAAACAACATTCCTACAAAAGAAAATTTCTTGGCATATATGGTATCACTGCTGAATTCTTTCAGATATTTAAAGAGGAAAAAACCCCAGCAATCTCACACAAACATTTGAAAATACAGAAGAAAAGGACATTCCCTTATTACTATTTTGGACAAAATATCCTGATCCCCAAATTCTGTATGTTGTTGTTCAGTCACTAAGTTATGTCCAACTCTTTGTGACACTGTATGTTGCAGCACACCAGGCCTCCCTGTACCTCATTATCTCCTAGAGTTTGCCCAAGTTCATGTCCATTGAATCATTGATGCTATTCAACCATCTCATCCTCAATTCTATATGTACATTACAAGAAAAGAAAATTATGTCAATATCTGTAAACTTAAATACAAAAATGCTAAATGAAAGGTTAACAAATAAAATTCAGCAATAAATGAAGGAAGAAAATAAATTGTGACCAAGTAGAGTTTATTCCAGAAATGAAA
>SJYQ01003631.1:794538-817966 GCA_006410935.1 Redunca redunca
AACATTGTTCAAAGAAATCAAAACCTAAATAAAAGGAGTGATACATCATGTGTTTTGATTGCAAGATTCAATAGTATTTACGTATATATCAATTTTCCTCAAATTACTCTATTGATTCAACACAATCTTAGTCAAAATTCCATCTTGGAGAAATAAATCAACTTTCATGTAAATTTTAAGTTGGCACTCATGTTAAATTCATTTGCTAACTTTTCTAGTTTGTAGATACTTTTGACATTTCTATATCCACAATGTGTTTGTCTCTTATTTGGTAGATTAAAAAGAAGCATACTAGTCTTGGAATCAGGATCTCTATCCAATTTCTTTCTCCTGGGGAGAGCAAGGCAAGAAATCTATTGGACCCTTGGTTTTCCCTTGGACAGAGTGGACATTGGGCTGTATGAGCTCTATTGTCTTGTGCAGGTATACATTTTATAAATTTATTAAGTATAAAGAGAAAATGTCATATCCATCTCAGTGGCTAAAATCACAATATCTAAGATAAATCCAGAAACTTTTGTTAAAATATTGATTATAGATAAGGAGGAAAATTGTAGGAATATTGCTGTTTCTTCACATATTAATTTTGCAACTTGCTTGTTGCTGAGTCATACAATAGTAATTTCTTCACACTGAACTAGAAATGTAAATTTAACATATGACATTTTTACTTTAAATTTTGAGAAACTGTGATTTTACCTCTTTTTGTGGGGATTTGAATGATCTTTTATCATATAAAGATGATAGTATTATTAGGTAGTCTGACTGCAGTGGTAAGTATAGAACTTTAATACACTTAAAACATTTAAAATTGAAAACATTAAATAATAATGGTATTTAAGTAATTTCAAGGGCAGATTAATATTCTTAAATGAGTAAAATTTTTAGTATAATAAGAGAAATTAAAAAAACATTGTTTTTCAATATTCAAAATGTAATTCTCTCTCCATGAAAGATGCATAGATGATGGTAACANAAGAAAAATTAAAAAAACATTGTTTTTCAATATTCAAAATGTAATTCTCTCTCCATGAAAGATGCATAGATGATGGTAACAACTGCTTAAAGTAGGTATGTCCAACTCTGTCCAACTCCAGAAGATTTTCCTTTTGGTATGACTAAAAAATATATCTATTCAAGGCAACACTATATCTAAAGTTAACTTTCAAAGTAATAGTTAATTAATTTATTTGAGCAGCAGAAATATTTCTCAGTTCTGGAGGCTGAAAGTCTAAGATCAGGGTGAGAACCCTCTTCTGAGCTGCAGACTTCTTGCTGTGTTCTCACATAGTGGGAAGGGCAAGAAAGGGTCACTTTGATAAGAACACTAATCCTATTCATGAAGGGCCCACATTCATGACATAATTAATAATAAGTCCTTCAAATATACCCAGGATTTCAAGTTATTGCCTGTGGGTTTTTTTTTATCATTTTATTTTTATTTTTTAAATTATTAATTTATTTTAATTGGAGGCTAATTACTTTACAGTATTGTAGCGGTTTTTTTTTTTTTTTTTTTTTGCCATACATTGACATGAATCAGCCATGGGAGTACATGGGTTCCGCATCCTGAACCCCCCTCCCATCTCCCTCCCCATCCCATCCCTTGGGGTCATCCCAGTATTTTTGTAAATGTCCTTTACAACTTACGGTTTTTTAGGGAATGAATGTTTGTGTCTCTCCAAAATTCGACATAATACTTTTAAAACAATAAATTTGTTTAGGAAGTGGAGAGGCGCTGGAACAATGAAAAAAGATATTGAGTTATGGGGGGAATATCTTTTTCTAGTGTAATATTTGTTATCTCTATCATGTTTATAAGTTACTGATCTCTTCTTTTTCCATTGTGTCTTTGTAGATTCACAGCTCATTATCAAGTTCCCATTACCTGGCTCCCCTTTTTGCCTTCTTAACTTTTTAGTTCCTTAGGCCCATTGTTCTTTGCCAGATTGAGGGTAATGAAGTGAGGCTTTAGTGATTATAGATTTTGCCTCCCTCAGAAAGCTTGGGATGATGAAGTAAATCATTAAGAATTTTATTTGCGTGCTCTGATCCCATTGAACAGTACTGCCTTTTAAGCAAGTATGGTCTCTATCTCTTAGGAACAGACCAGAGACCCTAGACTTTGAGTAGAACCTTTATATAAAATTTTCTAAGTTCTCTTTCAAAGCCTCTGAACAGGGCTGCCAATGAGCATTTTCCAGATAAGATGCCCAGAAATGTTTGTGAGTCCTGGTCCCTATTTTTCCTCTTTGGGACCCTCTCAGCCCTCCTTTAAGGTTATACTGACTATAGACCAGATGTTCAGAAATGTTCTGGGATTTGATCCTCCAGCATTATCCCAAGGGTCCTCTGGTCTGGAATGGATTCCTAAGAACTAAATAAATAGTTATCAGTGCACCATAGAGGCAACAAGATCTATGTTGTTTCCAAACATGTTCTGAAAACCATAGTCTTGTAGGTAATGACAGCACTGTTACCTTTTTCTCACAGGGGGAATGTGAAATTGGATAGTAATGACACATTTGATAGTAAAGAGCATGACAAGATAGTTCCTAGACCTGAATAAGAATAGATGTTGCCAGAAGAATCATCTCTGGGCAATAAACAAATATTTAAGGATTTCTCTACCCATATTTCAAAATATTTTTTGATAATTAATCATACATCACACAGACTCAAGGATTTTATAATCCATTTAAAATAAAATTGCTTAGCATAAATAGGAGGTCTCACATACCATAGAGACAGCCTGGACTGAGAGAAATAAAGAAAACTTTGGAGTTGATGGTTAATTTCCTTGTCTCTGGGTTGTATCCTTGAGGTTGAAGTCAAGTATATTAGAATTCTGCCAGTTCTATTCTGAACTAGCAAGGGCATACCTAAGACAAGCTAAGAATGCAGTGCTGCCAGCATGGAGGACAATAATTGTAATTGAGAAGAATCATACCATAATCATAGCAGTCTGTTCAAAGACCTGATGGAGGTAGGGCTGGGAATGTAAGAACTAATAATAAAGTTGGTGGTCACGAGAAGTGGAAACAGGCTGGGGCAATGTGATGAATTTGCACAGTTCAGCAGGGACCATTAGTGGCTATTATGCTCTATGGAAACCCCTTTAAATAGAGAACAAGTACAATGGAGAAGTGGTACCTTAGAGAAACCATTATCAATCAACTGAACATGGAAATTAAGACTGTGTGCTCCTTAAAGGCAGAAACTGACTTATTTATCGTTGGAATTGCAGAATCTATCTCCTAACCGAAAATATAGCAAAAGCTCTGGAAATCCTTGTTTAATGGCAATAAAAACACTCAAAGAACAAAGTTTTATAATTTTGAGGATTGGAAAAACGCAGATGCCAGATTTACCAAAGTTGTTTTACATTTTCACGAGAATGTTTCCTTCCATTTAATTGTAAAAATAAATGTTAGTAAATGTAGTCAGATTGGATTGTAGGGTCATAAAAGAAACAGATCAGCACAAGGAGTGGTCTTGTAGGGAAGTTGGGATAGGATTTTATTTATTCTGAGAGGACCCATCTCCACAAAAACAGAATTGAATCCATAGGGTTACTGGGAGGTGATAATACTGTTAGTGAGATCACATTTCTTTTCGTGGCTCAAGACGCAAAAGTTAATTACAACTTTCCATTATAGTCTTCCTTATGTTCCTGCTAGAGACTGAACAGATCTTTTCCCATTAGTAATTTCCCCTGAAATTCCCCTGTTTTCCTAATTCTATTAAGACAGAATCACACAACTCCATCTGGTCCTGCATCTGCCTGTCCCCATCTGTGTGTCCCTGAAGTGGGAATAATCTTGTTCTCTGAAGAGCTTGCTATGGCTGGTGCTGTGGCACAGGAGACCTCACCTTGGACTGTGCAGCTTGGTGGGTCTGTTGTCAGTTTGAATTATCTTAAGTGCTTATTTCCTATGGAATGGAGGTGGAAGGGTAGCTGCTTGTCTATTCTGACAATGTGTCTAAAAGACAGAACTGCAGGGAAAGGAAGGCTGAAAAGTAAATTTACCTGCATCCTAATATCCTTCCTTCACACACACCTACTTCTTTACTGTTGGTAATTATGGGTGGGATTATATTGATTATGGGCTTCCCAGGTGGCTCAGGGATAAAGAATCTGCCTGCCAATGCAAGAGCTGCAGGAGACACAGGTTTAGTCTCTGGGTGGGAAGATCCCCTGGAGGAGGAAATGGCAACCCACTCCAATATTCCTGCTGGGGTAATCCTGTGGCCAGAGGAGCCTGGCGGGCTTGGTTCATGGGGTCACAAAGAGTTGAATGCAACTGAGCAACTGAGTACACAGATACTGGTTGTGCTTTTAAGTTGATTTAGTAGAGGTTTCTAAGCAAAGACTTTTTGAGGACACTTTTTAGGATATTCTTTTGTTTTTCAAAGGTGACTTTACATGACAGGCAAGGAACATGCTGACTCTGTAGCCCTTTATCTTGAACCAACCCTTTTTTAGTCCACCTCAGTTCAGTTCAGTTCAGTTGCTTAGTTGTGTCCGACTCTTTGCAACCCCATGAATCACAGCATGCCAGGCCTCCCTGTCCATCACCATCTCCTAAAGTTCACTCAAACTCACGTCCATCAAGTTGGTGATGCCATCCAGACATCTCATCCTCTGTCGTCCCCTTCTCCTCCTGCCCCTAATCCCTCCCAGCATCAGAGTCTTTTCCAATGAGTCAACTCTTCGCATGAGATGGCCAAAGTACTGGAGTTTCAGCTTTAGCATCATTCCTTCCAAAGAAATCCCAGGATTGATCTCCTTCAGGATGGACTGGTTGGATCTCCTTGCAGTCCAAGGGACTCACAAGAATCTTCTCCAACACCACAGTTTAAAAGCATCAATTCTTCGGTGCTCAGCTTTCTTCACAGTCCAACTCTCACATCCATACATGACCACTGGAAAAACCATAGCCTTGACTAGATGGACCTTTGTTGGCAAAGTAATATCTCTGCTTTTGAATATGCTGTCTAGGTTGGTCATAACTTTTCATCCAAGGAGTAAGCGTCTTTTAATTTCATGGCTGCAGTCACCATCTGCAGTGATTTTGGAGCCCCAAAAAATAAAGTCTAACACTGTTTCCACTGTTTCCCCATCTATTTCCCATGAAGTGACGGGACCAGATGCCATGATCTTCATTTTCTGAATGTTGAGCTTTAAGCCAACTTTTTCACTCTCTTCTTTCACTTTCAAGAGGCTCTTTAGTTCTCTTCACTTTCTGCCATAAGGGTGGTGTCATCTGCATGGACTCAATTTATTTTAAAACACAAAATGTGAGGTTATATTCTAAATTGCAAAGTGAAACATAGCCCATTATTTCAATGTGATTTCACAGAATGGTGTATTCTGCACAGGATGGGCTCTGGTCACCATCATGTTCTTGTCCTGGTAAGACTGCTGTGACATCACCCATTTACTGAATGACTCCTCCTATTGGGATGCAGTTTGTGGCTCACAAGATAGAAGTAGCTGAATCTTCAGGCGTAAGTCTCCTTTTTCTTCACATCACTCAAAACAGACAAGTCATTACAAATATTGGGATTCCATGAGGTGACATTTTCTCTACCTACTTTCTTTATGAAGATTACTTTAGCCAGAGTGGAGGGAATGACAAGAATTTTTAAAAAACTTTCTATTTTTTGCTTTCTAATTGTTCATTCAAAGTGAAAAATACATATTATCAAGAGACTTCTATTTATTAATTTATTATAATGAAATTCTAAGGCGTATATATTATCCTTTCTCTACTTGCTTTTATCTCACAATCAAGAATTTTATTTTCTATTGCTTTCATTTAGTGGGCCAATATTGACTTCCCTCTTCTCTTACCTCCTCGTTTCTTCTGAGTTCTCCAAAATCTGATCTGACATGCCTTTTGGTACACCCTCCTAAATCAGACCTGAGTCTGATTCAAAAGTCAGGAAGGATGTTAAATGTCTGCCTTCAAGAAGGTGGGGTCATGTATTCATTTCTAGAGTGTTCAGTGTTTATAATGTAGATTACTATAGAATGGTACCTTGAAGAACCTGAAATGGTCCCAGTGGCTCTCATTCCCTGCCCAGAGAGATTTGGGTCCTCCCCCACCACCCCCAGAAGGATAGTTTTTATCAGTCTTGTGCAATTTCTGGGAACAGAAACTTTAGATAGAATGCATTCCCCTCACCCTTACTTTCCTGACTGTTATAAATTAAGAGTTATATAATTTAAAGCAGCATCCTGAAAATAGGTACACAAATTTGGTAGGCAATATAGTTAATATTTCCTGAACATTTTTTTATGAACCAAGAACTAGACTAAGGACATTCCATGGATTAACTAGTTTCTTCTTTACAGCAAACTTATGTATAGATACTTATACTATTCTTAGAGATGGACAAATTAAAGTTCAGGAAAGTGATTTTGCCTACAGGCAATAGATTTATGGGTGACAAGGCAGGGGTTCCAATGCAGTTTGACTCCATGAGCCAAACTCTTAATCACTGTGATATATAATTAACTTGAACAGTGGCCCAAGACCAATTTCCATGGTGCCTTATTTAACTAGCCATTTAAATCATGAGAAATCACTTAACCTGGCTCTTTCTCAGATTCTTCATTTATTGTAAGAGGATTTGTCAAAGCGGTGATTTTTTTAGTCTCTTTCTGTTTCATAATTTTATGAGAGATTGGAGATTACATTCCTTCTAGAAAATTTCTGAAACACTCAGTATCACTTAACTGCTGGTTATGTTTTAAAATCAGAATGTAGTTTATGTATGTTTTAGAATCAGAATGTAGTTTAAACCTGGTCAAATCCACTTCCAGACATGTTACTCTCGTGATTTCCTTTTTCCTGTTTAACTATTTCACAAAACATTTATATAAAAGTAGGAAAATCGACCACAATATGTAGCACCTGTGTATATGTGAAAAGTATAAGATAGTAAAAGATTGTGTATGAGAGTTGGGTGTGTAAAACAGTACTTAAGAGAGAGTGATAAGTGTATGAGAGTGGGTGTGAGACTTTGTGAAAATATGTTTGTAGAGTGTGAGAGTATAAGAGGAAGAGGGTGCATGCAGAGAAAGGGTATATAAGGAAGAGTGCAAAAGGGAGAAAGTATAGGTGAGTGTTCAACAAACAGTACGTGTGAGAGATAAAGCATGGATACACCAGAGAATATGGAGGGGGAGAGAGAGAGAAGCAAAGAGAGGGAATGCAGAAGGAAGGGTTTGATATATTGTGAACCTGGGAGGGTGAGAAAAAGATTTAGAACATGTGTGAATGTAAGAGTACATAAATGTGAATGAATCTTTGTGTGAATGTATATGTGTATGTATGTTCACTAATTAGGCACATGCAGTTTCCTGTGTTAGATGCCAGTCCTATGCCCTGCACAGCACGCTATTACACACCATAGCTGATTCATTGCTCTGACTGATGTCAAATAGTTCACCACTCACGGTAAAGGATGTCCAGAAAATGAATATCTAACACAGAAAAAAGCAATTGACATGAGTAGCTGAGATGAATCATGATTGCACCCTAGAGTTGAGAGTAGAGTTGCCCTGAGCTAAAGATGTCTTGTAGAGGGAGGGCATGGCTTTTGGGTTGGCAATGAATAGAATGTGCCACAATATTCATGACACCTTTTGGAAAAGATAAGCAAGAAAGTATGAAGATGTGTGGTTTGAATTTTAGTTCTTACCATATATCTTTCTGCATGGTATGAATCTTTTATAAGAGCATGACATATTTTTATATTTAATAAATAGAAGAAAAAACAGAGGAGGGTCCATCTAAAAGGCTCTTTTAAGTTGTTTACTGAGTGATGTAATGTCTTTAACTTCTCTGAGGTTTACAGACCTTCAATAATAGTTCTGCTACTGCATACAATTATGTTTAATATAGAACTGTTTTGGGTGGGAATCAACGGGTAATAATTACTTTCCACATTTGGACTGCTGTCCACATGGAAATAAAGTAAATACTTTAAGACCCAGAGAATAGAGATTCAGTTAAGAAAGGAAATCCAGGGGTAATCATCAGTGTCCAAGTACCTAGGAATTTGTGGTTGTATTAAACTTGCAACAATTTGAACTAATATTAAGTATATCTCAAAAGAGTATGATGAACTTGAGTGGCTGCATCTATGCTACAAGTGGTGGAATAAAAGTCCAGAATTCCCAAATATGAGACTCACCTCTGTCATTGTCTCAGTTCCAAGTGCATAGAAGAGCAACAGATCCCCACTTATTTGTCCTAAACTGACCGAACTTTTGGGACTTCCCAGGTGGTGCAGTGGTAAAGAGTCCACCTGCCAATGAAGGACTCATGAATTTGATCCCTGGGGTCAGGAAGATCCTCTGGAGGAGGAATTGGGAACCCACTCCAGTATTCTTGTCTGGAAAAATTCCATGGACAGAGGAGCCTGGCAGGCTACAGACCATAGGATTGCAAAGAGTCGGACACAACTGAGCAACTGAGCACACAACCCAACTTTAAAAACAAGACCCAGATCAAATTCCAGTGAGCAAAGAACATTTTGTTTTGATAAAAAACATCCATCCCTTTTATATCTCCAGCAGACTTTTCTGGTGCCTATTATTTTTATGATGCAGTGCTTTCTGGGCCTGTAAGTGAGGAAGTTAGTGAAGAAGATTTCCCCCTATATTGGAACAGTGTGTGTGTGCTCAGTTGCTCAGTCGTGTCCAGCTCTTTTTGACCACATGGATGTAGCCTGTCAGGCTCCTCTGTCCATGGAATTTTCTAGGAAAGAACACTGGAGTGGGTTGCCATTTCCTTCTCTAAGGGATCTTCCTGACACTGGGATTGAACCTGCATCTCCCGCATTTCCTGCATTGGCAGATGGATTCTTTACCACGGAGCCACCCAAGAAGCCCCACTGCAACACAAAGAACTACAGAGGTAAATATTCTAGGGGACTGACCAGGATACATACCAAAATATATTCCTATGATCATTCAGAAAATGAGAATTTCCCAACAGGTTGGGAAAATCAGAGACTACTTTATCAGAAAAATGCTCCTGTATTTATTTGAGTTCACAGGTCTCATTTTCCTAACTTTAAAATACAACACATAACCCATGAGAAAGAGACCTGCACTCATTCAATACGTAGTCACAAGGAAAAGCTGCATAAAACACTTACATTTAAAAATTATATAATTAATTCAAAATGGAGTTAATGACAGTGAACTGTGTACAGTTAGCACTGTGATCCTCACCTGTCAGGATTCTTGTCAGCTGCTGCTGTGCACTTTAGGCTCTTCATCTCAGAAGAGAAGGATCATGTGTGACTCATCCTCTCCAGGGAAGACACAGGTAAATTAGGTCTCTTAATGAGTTCCTTTCCAAAAGGGCATTGGTCGAGGGGGGCTATTACTGGAATTTGAGGGGCTCAAGTGAAGTATTGCTGCAGTCTTGTGTGGTAAATGACAGATACTGAACAAGAGGTGATTGTGTTGAAGGTGGGGTGGTAGAATCAAAGACAAATGTGTCAGGCTGATGTGAGCCAGGAGAAAAAATAATATTCCCATGAGAAGGCATACAGTACTGTGCTGCTGCTGCTGCTGCTGCTAAGTCGCTTCAGTCGTGTCCAACTCTGTGTGACCCCACAGACGGTAGCCCACCAGGCTCCCTCGTCCCTGGGATTCTCCAGGCAAGAACACTGGAGTGGGTTGCCATTTCCTTCTCCAATTCAGGAAAGTAAAAAGTGAAAGTGAAGTCGCTCAGTCGTGTCCAACCCTCAGTGACCCCATGGACTGCAGCCTTCCAGGCTCTAACATCCATGGGATTTTCCAGGCAGGAGTACTGGGGTGGGGTGCCATTTCCTTCTCTGCAGTACTGTGCTGGGACTGAGCAAAGAGTGAAAGCAACTTTCTTCCTATTTCTGTTGGGTTTTGTTTGCTTACTTGCTTTATCAAATAACAATACTACCCTTACCTGCACATTTAGTATTTTTCCAAAGAAAATGTGTAATAGTTCAGGCACATCACTGGTGAAACAGCTCACATAACAGCTCTAGTTAACCTAGAAGTAACATGGGGAAATGTATTCTGCAAACCACGTACAGAGACAAATGTAATAAATGTACTTTTAAGTATAGCTACTTGTAAAACACATGATAATTATGAGTAATATATGCTCACACATGGTCCATTTTTATTTTAAACTTATGTAGTAATTTTATGTCTGTAAAGTCTTTAAATATACCACATATATTTTGCTTTAGTTCAAGATATATCTATTTCAGGAACAATTTAAAGTATGGACATTTCTGAAAGTCTTACATCTTTAGCCGTACCTTCTTCATTTGGTTAGTTGATTAAATATATGTGTACTTAGTCACTCAGTCGTGTCCGACTCTTTGTGACCTTGTGGACGGTAGCCTGCCAGGTAATCCTGTCTGTGGGATTCTCCAGGAAAGAATACTGGACTGGGTTGCCATGCCCTTCTCCAGGGGATCTTCCCAACCCAGGGATCGAACCCAGATCTCCCACATTGCAGGCAGATCCTTGACCATCTGAGTCACCAGGGAAGCAATGCTACCACTGCTGCTAAGTCGCTTCAGTCATGTCTGACTCTGTGTGGCCCCATAGACTGCAGCCCCATAGACTGCAGCCCACAGGCTCCTCCGTCCCTGGGATTCTCCAGGCAAGAACACTGGAGTGGGTTGCCATTTCCTTCTCCATTGCATGCATGCATGCTAAGTCACTTCAGTCATGTCTGACTCTGTGCGACCCCATGAACAGAAGCTCTTCAGGCTCCTCTGTCCACAGGATTCTCCAAGCAACAATATTGGAGTGGGTTGCCATTTCCTTCTCTGAGCGAAGCTATAATCAAGTATAAATAACTTTATTTAACTAATTTGATTAATTGTATAAAAATACATTATTTGATTAATAAAATATTTAACTTTATTAACTTAGGATGTATTATCCTTAGATGTATGGGTAGACTAACATATATTTTTTCATTATACACTAACTCCCCTGTATAGTGCACACTACATGTTAAGGGCTCTCAATTAGATAGGTGAAAGAATGTGTAGGTGAATAAGTAAAAGCTTGTATATATAAATTAAGAAATGGTTATATCTAGTTATTCCTTAAAAGAATTTGGACTGAGGATTTGAGTTCAGTTGGTGCACTGGAATATCCCCAAGAGAATCGAGGAAGGAACTAGGGGAAGAAGCCAAGCAAAGGTTTGCTTTCCAGTAAAGTCCTGGTCTCAGCCTAATGCCCCTGAGGCCCTGAAGAAAACATTGCACATCACAGAGTTGTCTTTCCAGGGAAAATAATTAGGTGTTTATACTCAGCATAAGTTGTGAAGGACAACACACTCCTGGGTACCTCCGGCTCTCATCTGTAGGTTGCTCCAAAGTCCAAGGGAAATCCTAAGATTTCCATAAAGAGCAATTATAGAAAACTATAAAACACTGATGAAAGAAATCAAAGAGGACACTAATAGATGGAGAAATATACGATGTTCATGGATCGGAAGAATCAATATTGTGAAAATGAGTATACTACCCAAAGCAATCTACAAATTCAATGCAATCCCTATCAAGCTACCAGCGGTATTTTTCACAGAACTAGAACAAATAATTTCAAGATTTATATGGAAATACAAAAAACCTTGAATAGCCAAAGCAATCTTGAGAAAGAAGAATGGAACTGGAGGAATCAACTTGCCTGACTTCAAGCTCTACTACAAAGCCACAGTCATCAAGACAGTATGGTACTGGCACAAAGACAGAAATATAGATCAATGGAACAAAATAGAAAGCCCAGAGATAAACCCACACACCTATGGACACCTTATCTTTGATAAAGGAGGCAAAAATATACAATGGAGTAAAGACAATCTCTTTAACAAGTGGTGCTGGGAAAATTGGTCAACAACTTGTAAAAGAATGAAACTAGATCACTTTCTAACACCACACACAAAAATAAACTCAAAATGGATTAAAGATCTAAATGTAAGACCAGAAACTATAAAACTCCTAGAGGAGAACATAGGCAAAACACTCTCTGACATAAATCACAGCAGGATCCTCTATGATCCACCCCCCAGAATTCTGGAAATTAAAGCAAAAATAAACAAATGGGATCTAATCAAAATTAAAAGCTTCTGCACAACAAAGGAAAATATAAGCAAAGTGAAAAGACAGCCTTCTGAATGGGAGAAAATAATAGCAAATGAAGCAACTGACAAACAACTAATCTCAAAAATATACAAGCAACTTATGCAGCTCAATTCCAGAAAAATAAATGACCCAATCAAAAAATGGGCCAAAGACCTAAATAGACATTTCTCCAAAGAAGACATACGGATGGCTAACAAACACATGAAAAGATGCTCAACATCACTCATTATCAGAGAAATGCAAATCAAAACCACAATGAGGTACCACTTCACACCAGTCAGAATGGCTGTGATCCAGAAGTCTGCAAGCAATAAATGCTGGAGAGGGTGTGGAGAAAAGGGAACCCTTTTACACTGTTGGTGGGAATGCAAACTAGTACAGCCACTATGGAGAACAGTGTGGAGATTCCTTTAAAAATTGCAAATAGAACTGCCTTATGACCCAGCAATCTCACTGCTGAGCATACACACTGAGGAGACCAGAATAGAAAGAGACACATGTACCCCAATGTTCATTGCAGCACTGTTTATAATAGCCAGAACATGGAAACAACCTAGATGTCCATCAGCAGATGAATGGATAAGAAAGCGGTGGTACATATACACAATGGAGTATTACTCAGCCATTAAAAAGAATACATTTGAATCAGTTCTAAGGAGATGGATGGAACTGGAGCCGATTATACAGAGTGAAGTAAGCCAGAAAGAAAAACACCAATACAGTATACTAACGCATATATATGGAATTTAGAAAGATGGGGATGATGACCCTGTATGCGAGACAACAAAAGAGACTCAGATCTATAGAGTGAACTGTTGGACTCTGGGGGAGAGAGGGAGGGAGAGGGTGGGATGAGATGGGAGAATGGCATTGAAACATGTGTACTATCATGTAAGAAATGAATCGCCCGTCTGTGTCCGATGCAGGATGCAGGATGCTTGGGGCTGGTGCATGGAGACGACCCAGAGAGATGGTATGGGGTGGGAGGTGGGAGGGGATTCATGTTTGGGAACGCATGTACACACGTGGTGAATTCATGTCAATGTTTGGCAAAACCAATACAGTATTGTAAAGTAAAGTTAAAAATTTAAAAAAAAAAAAAAAAGAGCAATTAGCAGCAAAGTATGTAGAGGCAGGGAGCTTGACGCCCAGTGCTGGTATGAGGGATTGATAGAAACTAAGTGAAATGCCAACAGGATTTACTACAGCTAGCAATCAGTGCAGCCAAGATTTTAAAGTGAATCTCTAGTTAAGAGAAAGAAAGAGCTTTTCAAGTACATTATAGCAAACCATTGCTTTACTAAACGTGATCACATTATTATTTGGTTAACCAATTCCAAAAGAAAATACTACAAAATTTCATCTTCAAACACAAATGCTTCAATATTTCTGTGATCCCTTTATCACTGCACAGCATTTTACATATCTTTAATCAATATGCACAGACCAGTTTATAGTCCTTGTTTTTATTTTTTTAAAATTTATTTATTTTAGTTGGAGGCTGATTACTTTACAATATTGTAGTGGTTTTTGCCATACTGATATGAATCAGCCATGGGTGTACATGTGTTCCCCATCCTGAACCCCACTCCTGCCTCCCTCCCCATCCCATCCCTCTGGGTCATCCCAGTGCATCGGCCCTGAGCAGCTGTCTCATGTACCAAACCTAGACTGGTGATCTGTTTCACATATGATAATACACTTGTTTCAGTGCTATTCTCTCAGATCATCCCACCCTCGCCTTCTCCCACAGAGTCCAAAAGACTGTTCTATACATCTGTGTTATCATTACCATCTTTCTAAATTTCATATATATGCGTTAGTATACTGTATTGGTGCTTTTTTTTTTTTTCTGGCTTACTTCACTCTGTATAATCGGCTCCAGTTCCATCCATCTCCTTAGAACTGATTCAAATGTATTCTTTTTAATGGCTGAGTAATACTCCATTGTGTATATGTACCACCGCTTTCTTATCCATTCATCTGCTGATGGACATCTAGGTTGCTTCCATGTCCTGGCTATTATAAACAATGCTGCAAGGAGCATTGGGGTACACGTGTCTCTTTCAATTCTGGTTTCCTCAGTGTGTATGCCCAGCAGTGGGATTGCTGGGTCATAAGGCAGTTCTATTTCCAGTTTTTTAAGGAATCTCCACACTGTTCTCCATAGTGGCTGTACTAGTTTGCATTCCCACCAACAGTGTAAGAGGGTTCCCTTTTCTCCACACCCTCTCCAGCATTTATTGCTTGTAGACTTTTGGATCGCAGCCATTCTGACTGGTGTGAAGTGGTACCTCATTGTGGTTTTGATTTGCATTTCTCTGATAATGAGTGATGTTGAGCATCTTTTCATGTGTTTGTTAGCCATCTGTATGTCTTCTTTGGAGAAATGACTGTTTAGGTCTTTGGCCCATTTTTTGATTGGGTCATTTATTTTTCTGGAATTGAGCTGCATAAGTTGCTTGTATATTTTTGAGATTAATTCTTTGTCAGTTGCTTCATTAGCTATTATTTTCTCCCATTCTGAGGGTTGTCTTTTCACCTTGCTTATATTTTCCTTTGTTGTGCAAAAGCTTTTAAGTTTAATTAGGTCCCATTTGTTTATTTTTGCTTTTATTTCCAATATTCTGGGAGGTAGGTCCAGAGGATCCTGCTGTGATTTATGTCAGAGAGTGTCTTGCGTATTCCTTGCTTTTAACTAGCCTGCATCATGGTGGCAGTGACTTCTAGACCAGGTCTCAGCAGGTCCTCTCTGCACTGCCAGTCACCCCTGCTTCACTGGCCCATATCTCTCCTCTGCCTTCCTGTCTGTCTACACTGTAGCCACAGTCATGATTTCTCAGTTCCTTGGGATCAACCACTCTTTCCTTCATTTGGGTCTTTACTCAGGCTGGACTAAGCTTCCCCTTCACCAAATGACTGGCTCCATCTTAGCCTTTTGATCTCAGCTCACATGGAACCCCCTTTTAGAAGGCCTCCTTGACCAATCTGCCTTGAGACAGCTTCATTGAGGTCTTCTACCCCTTCATTCTGTTCCTTCGCTTTGTGGCACATACTTTTTATATTCTATATTTTTTTACTTACTGACCTATCTCTGTTTGCCCCACTACACTATAAGCTCCAGGAGTGTAGAAACTATCTCAGTTTACCACTGTATACCTAGCACCTCACACAGTGCTGGCATAAGATAGGTTCTCAGTAAGTATTTGTTGACTAAATAAAAATTGTGACTATCCAGCAATATTACCTTTTAATAAATATATTAGAACTTCGACCTCTAGGTGGGTATTCTTTAGGCAGCTTCACTGGAATGACACATATTTATTTAAATAATATTCATTGTTCAAAATACATTTGAAGCATCTGTTAGAAGTATTCCTCAGAGTGTACTCTTGAATATTTTTAATAATGATAAGTTATATCCTTTGAAAGGGATTTCTTCTTTTTTTTGTAGAAATAGTCAATTTTCTTTAGTAGTCAAGGCTGGAGAATAAAATCAAGAACACTGCTTTTGGTTACATTAAAAGTACTGTGGGTGGATTTTTTTTTTTTGAGAGGCTCAGAAACTGGAAAAGCTAGAGGTTTTTCCAACAGGGTATTTCAGATGAGATTTCACACAACAGTGGTTGCAAATATCTTGTTGACAAGACATTATTCTACATCTTGGTAAAAACAAATGTCAGCTTCCTCACTTTAGAATTACAATTTCACTTAAAAACAATGAAACTGAATAATTTTTTAGCATATTTTCTAATGTTTAGGTTTACTCAAATGAGTAGTCTTCTCCATAACTTTTAAAATCTAAATTCATTGGGTTGACCCTCTTTGGCTCCAAAATCACTGCAGATAGTGACTGTAGCCATGAAATTAAAAGATGTTTCCTCCTTGGAAGGAAAGCTATGACAAAACTAGATAGCATATTAAAAAGCAGAGACATCATTTTGCTGACAAAAGTCTGTAGAGTCAAAGCTATGGTTTTTCCAGTAGTCATGTATGGGCGTGAGAGTTGGACCATAATGAAGGCTGAGTACTAAAGAATTGATGCTTTTGAACTGTGGTGATGGACTCTTGAGAGTCCCTTGGACTGCAAAGAGATCAAACCAATCAATTCTAAAGAAAATCAACCCTGAATATTCACTGGAAGGACTGATGCTGAAGCTGAACTTACAATACTTTGGCCACCTGATATGAAGAGTAGACTCATTGGAAAAGACCCTGATATTGGGAAAGACTGAGGAAAAGAGAAGGGGATGACAGAGAATGAGGTGTTTGGATGGCATCACCAACTCAATGAACATGAGTTTGAGCAAACTCTGGGAGATAGTGAAGGACAGGGAAGCCTGGCGTGCTGCAGTCCATGGGGTCACAAAGAGCTGGACGTCACTTAGGGACAGAACAGCAACAACAAGCCTGCATAAAAGAAAAAAAAAATGAAGTGTGGAATCTCTAAAACTCTTTTTAAATGCAGTAAAACAAGGTTACATTATCCTAATTTGGAGAAAATGTTATCTGTTCTAGTGACAAATTGACTTAGAATATTAACTTTAAAAATGCAGTTTTATTATTTTTAAGTGCCTCTAATACGTTGCTGATGGGGGCAGGAAAGGGAGAAGTCGGTTATGTCTTTAAAATTGTATAAATGTGTTTTTGGTAATTATCTTATTCATATTTAGCAGTTTTTACTCATAAAGTGGTTTTATAATTATCTGAAAAGAATTTTTTTGGCCTTCTACTTTAATCAGGCTAATCACTTTTGAAAATTTCCTAATCAGCTATTTTGGATGGAGCAAAGTGAAATTTTAGCTGGTATTAGTTACAATTATCCAAATTCTGTAATGAATGTGGAGGGACTGAATGAGTCCTTTTTTTTTTTATTCTTTAGCCAATGAATTCATTAAGAAAAGCTCTGAAGCTTACTTATTCCCCATTCTCTCCTGTAATGCCCCTGTCCTATGAATAACCCTGTCCCTGTACTCTTCAAACTTGCCTCATCAGTCTCCTGTAAATATTTCTTGGTCAGTCTGATATTTGTGCTTCACTGGGTGCAGGATTAGGGAAGGATGGATTAGTTCTAGGCTGAGATTTTGCCAGATGGGAGGGATGAAAGGAACATGGGACAAAAGAGTTCCAGATATTGAAAGAGAATGTTGAAATTCTGGACTGGTTCTACTTATGGTGTAGATCAATTATGAGAGTCATCGGCAAGCTCACTGGAAGAATAGGTGACTGGGTAAATGACTGGGACATCTGAGTTGGCAGTTTTATTTTCTAGTTATGACACATTTCAACAGTATATCTGTGGGAATATGGAAAGTAGTGAAGCCAGTGGAGTAGAATTGAGGGTCATTAAAGATAACATGGTTAAGGAGATGAGAGGCTGGAATACTGGCTGAATTCCCCTCATACTGAACATTGGATTCAGTCAGGATAATGGCAGCCTTGGATTGGAAAGGAAGACTATGAGTCTAGTAACCCAATTTTTCATAAATGGTTGAGAGACCTGTGAATGTTGGGCAACAGCAATAAAGAGATGGATATATGGGGAGTGGGACAGTGTAATTGTTTGAAAGTGACACTGGAGAATTAAATAGGTGAGACTCCTTTTCTGGTCTCTGTGATACATAGTATGTTTGGCATGATTGGCTCTATGTTGAGAGGCTTGTCCTCAGGGGAGATTCAGGTTTCAGGAAGCCAGACAACACTCAGTCAAGGTAGAAGATACAGAAGAGTGTGTCTATTACCATGCTGTTCCTCGTCTAAGCAATGTCTGAATGGGAAGAGATGGGCAGGAAGCTGGGCCAGGGGAGATCAAGTGCAGGGCTGTCTGTGTGTGATGAGAGTACTGTGAGTAGATAGAAGACAGGAACAATTTTATATTTAGTGATATGCCCAAGGAGGAAGGAATGAGATGGAGGGATTGGGGGCTTAACTTGTGGACTTGGACAAAGGGGGTACTTTGTTTTTTTGGTGTGTGTGTGTGTGTGTGTGTGTGTTTTAAACATAGTATTTAAAAAATAATTTATTTGGCTGCAGAGGGTCTTAACTGTGGCACAGAGAATCTTTGATCTTCATTGCAGCAGGCAGGATCTTTTAGCTGTGGCAGCATGCAAACTCCTAGTCGGGGATTGAATCTCTGCCCCCTGTACTGGGAGCATGGAGTCCTAGACACTGGACCACCAGAGAAGTCCCAGGAGGGGGCACTTTGGTCTCATTGAATCAGCTGCAGCTTGGAAAGGAGACCTGCAAAGATGGGGTTGGTCTGTGATGAAACGATGGGTGGACGGCTGCATAGAGCTGTGTCCACAGAGAGCAGGCTACAGGGAACCTTGAGGCATAAACAGGAGGGGCAGGCAATGGAATAGACAGATTTCTCTTTCTTCTTTTCTTTGGCTGAGTTTTCTTTTCTGGAGGCTGGAATGGGAGATAAGTTCAGTGCTTGCTCTGCTCCAGAGGGATTCCGCCCGGCATTTGATCTACAGCTGGTGTCCTGGGCCTTCCTCTGCTGAATGTCACTAGTGGGCAATTTTCCTTCTTTAAGTTTTTCTGTGGAGGCCTACAATGAACATGTATTACTTTTAGAAGAAGGGGAGAATATTTAAAACAGTTAACTCATAGACAAATTCTGATTATTGGCTCCCACATATAAGAGGTGGCCAGGTATGGGAATATAAAGAGAAGTATAAGACACAACCTCTGCCCTTAAGGAGTGGGCAGTTTAGGAGAGAAAAGAGATATATTATATGGTTCTGTGACCTCAGTCCTTTCTGATTCCAGGGAGAACAGCAGAGAATAATAGTTAAAGGAGAAATTTGGGCTACAAAACAAATGAAAATCACTTTTTTAAGTTGAGAGAGTAGCAGTGAAATATATACATTACCATATGTAAAATTAGATAGCCTGTTGCAGGGAGCTCAAATCCATTGCTCTATAACAACCTAGAGGGTTGGGATGGAGTGGGAGGTGGGAAGAAGGTTCAGGAGGGAGGGGACATGCATACACTTATGGCCAATTCATGTTCATATATGGCAGAAACCAACACAATATTGTAAAGCAATTATCCTTTGATTAAAAATGTAAAAAAAACATAAATCATGACAATCTTATAAAAATGAGCTTCTTTAGGGACTTCGCTGGCAGTTCAGTGGTTAGGACTTAGCCTTCCAATGCAGGGGGTGCATGTTCCATTACAGTCAGGGAGCCAAGATCTCACATGCCTAGTGGCCAAAAGCCCAACACATAAAACGGAAGCAATATTGTAACAAATTCAATAAAGACTTTAAAAATGGTCTACCTCAAAAAAACATGTTTTAAAAAAGCAAAAAATTAGAACAAGCATCTTTATAATCAAAGAATGACAGCAGTTAGAAATATCCAGGTGATATCTGTGTTCTCTGCTTCACTGTGGAAACTCAGTCTTAGAGGACATTTGTCAGTATATCTTTTGAGTTTCCTTATATGATATTACTATAAGAACAACCGAAGATTTAGGAAAGATATTAAATACAGCACTGGTATAATGTTTTCTAATAAGATCTTTCCTCAAAAGTAAAAACTTGAGCTTGTTTACTTGAAAATAGCTTTTTAAAATAAGTAAGTTTTTAACATTTGAAGAGTGCCTGACATTTTTTTTATTAGATCTGGACCCAGGTTTGGATTTGTAAGGCCTTGCCTGGTAATCCCACTTTAAAGTGGAAACCCCATCAACTTTCCTGGTTTGTTTTTCTCATTTAGCAATATTCATTATCCAAAACATATAGACCATACTTGTTCATTACTGACCTATCTCAAGAAGTCATAAACTTTTGTTTCTTTTCTTTACTATTGAGTTCCCAGAACCCAGAGAAGTGCTTGGAGTACAATAAATGTTCAGTAAATATGTGTTGAGTAAAGTAATTAAAATTTTCCCCATCATCTAGACTGTTCCAACAGACAGTGATAAAAAAATTTTTCACAACTATGCAAGAATGCACAAGATTTAGAATTATTTTTAAACATAGTTAGAACTCTTTCTTTTATTAGCAAGTGAAATGTGGAAATTTCTTAGGATAATGTGAACAGATTGTGAATGCAACAGAATTTTTCATATTCAGCATTCTGAAGTGTTGATGCTTTCACTTATAGAACGTGCACACATGGTTGGGCAGTCACCCTGCCACCGTCTTGGATATCACTCATAAAGGTTACATCAGCACACAGAGCATTAACCTATCCAGTTAAAGAGATACCTGCTATTTGCATGGACCTGAGCTTACCAGACTTAGGTCCTATTCCACGTTCTCAATCTTCATCTTACCTTTGAACTGCTCCATGCCTTGGTTCAGGTTTCCATCCTGGTTCCTAGAACACTCCTCTAGCAGCTCCATGCAGCTTCCCTCTGGGACTCTCAACTGGCCAGGTGATAGAGCACCTCCTTGGCTGCAAGCAGGGCTTTGTCCTGGAGCAACCAGAGAGGAAGGTATTTGTTTCCTGCTTGGGTGGAGAACTGCGATTTTGATGCCCAGGGCTTTGTCTTCCCTCAAAGATGCAGGGTTCTGTGGTACAACTGCAATGTATTTACCAGCTGTTCCCTTTATTGACAGCTCTGTGTCAATCAACCTTGCTTTTAACAGTCCTTGATGTTGGTATGCATAACTATACACCCTCAGATCTCTATTGGAGGTTTCCTTCCCTAACTTTTATCTTTAGGAGGTCCCCAAGATTATCTGGCAGATGCTTGAGGCTCCCTGAAACCGCTGTTGGCTTTCTTGTCCCTTAACCCTGGATCAGTGCTTGGTGCCTCCTTCAGTTGCTCTTTTCCCTTTCCTCCACGTGGATGCCTGCCTTAACCAGTATTTTAAAGTCGAGGAAGTCCGTCCCCACCACTGATTCTAGGGAGAGACGCTGGGCACCACAGTATTGCAGAACTTAGCCAAACACTTAGTCCTGTGTGCTGGTTTTTCTAATACATATATCCAAGGATGGCTGGTTTTGAGTTAAGGTCAGTAACAACTACCAGGCTACACTATACATGTCTTCAGACAGGCTTCAGTCCAACTTGCTATGCCTAAGGCCTTTTTCTTCCAAAATGAATCATCTCCCAGGAACTTTAGAGTACTCCTTGTTAGGACTCTTAGATCTTCCTTCTTCTTTATACTTTAACTACAAATGCAAACTATATTGAGTTCTTTTCTTTGGAGGCTTCAGTACCCTTTGTAAATTAGTGGATGCAAATAGGAATGGCGTCTGAAGCAGGAAGATCAACAGTCTAGGCATTCTGGGTTATGATTCATTTGGGAACTCACTACACTGTTGAAAAATGTTCTCTACTGAATAATATTGCTTGTTGACCAGTAAGGGAAAACATGGGTGATTTATTTTATTTTATACTATTGATAGCTCATGATAAGGGTGAAGTATAAAATATTTACTAAGCAAACTGACACAAGATTACTTTAATATTAATGCATTAGACATTTACTATAATTCCTTGGTGCATGCTCAGTCGCTGACTCTTTGTGACTCCATGGACTGTAGCCTGCCAGGCTCCTCTGCCCATGGAATTTTCTAGATGAGAATTTTGGAATGAGTCGCCATTTCCTACTGTAGGGAATCTTCCTGACCCAGAGATTGAACTCAAGCCTCCTGCATTGGCAGGTGTATACTTTACCCCTGTGCCACCTGCGAAGTCCAACAGAATTTGATATAAATTTAGCTTCTCAACCAAGGGAGTCAAGTTACTGAAATCCTGGCAATCTGCTTTTCACTGCTTGATCACATCTTTCTTATCCCAGAGGGACCCAATGACATTCTTGTTGAACTCTGTCACTTCAATCTATTCCTCTTCATTCATCCTAAAAAGTAAGATAATATTTGAGATAATTTTGAGATAATTATTATCTCAAAATAATTTTTCTTAGTTAGAGTTATAAAGTCAATAGTATCTGCTAGAATGTGTTCAACAACTATTTGTTTAATTTAAATTTGAATTAGAGTTTTAATTGTGTGAATCACAGTTTAAGAAAGCACAGCTCTTTCCAATTTTCTAACCAGTCAGACTCAAGCTCCTTGTTCTACCTACCCTGTTTTTATTTCCCAGAAATAGCTCTTCTCTTTTTTAATTAAGACCTTCCTGGTAGCTCAGTCAGTAAAGAATCTGCCTTCAGTGCAGGAGACCAGGGTTTGATCCCCGGGTCAGGAAGATCCCCTGGAGAAGGAAATAGCAACCCAGAAAGGGCTCATCTCTTTTTAAATTAAACATAATCAATTCAACTCCAGCAACTCAGTCAATCCAATCAATCCAATGGATCCAATGCAGTGAAGACTTTTTCATTCTATTTTGTTCCAATAAGCCTTATCCAGCACTTTTGAGCAACCAGAGTTAACTCATACACTTTATTGATCTTTTAAATCTAGTACTGGTTTTGGTTTTGCCATACATTGACATGAATCCGCCACGGGTGTACATGATTGTAAAGTAAAATAAAGTAAAAAAATAAATAATAAATAAATCTAGTACTGTTTCACTTTGCAAGTTGTTCTGCTTCATCTTTACCAATTGAAATAATTTAATTTTAAAACTCCAAGGAAGACTGGTTTTCTTCCAAAGGTTGTCCAGAACCTTGTTGTTCAGTTGTTCAGTCACGTCTGACCCTTTGTGACCCCATGAATTGCAGCACACCAGGCTTCCCTGTCCTTCACTGTATCCCTGACTTTGCTCAAATTCACATCCATTGAGTCAGTGATGCCATCTAACCATCTCATCCTCTGTCGCCCCCTTCTCCTCCTGCTCTCAATCTTTCTCAGCATCAGGGTCTTTTACAGTAAGTCAGTTCTTTGCATCAGGTGGGCAACATATTGGAGAGTCAGCTTTAGTATCAGTCCTTCCAATGAATATTCAGGGTTGATTTCCTTTAAGATTGACTGGTTTGATCTCTTTGCTGTCCAAAGGACTCTCAAGAGTCTTCTCCAATACCACAATTCAAAAGCATCAGTTCTTCAGTACTCAGATTTCTTTATGGTTCAACTCTCACATATGTATATGACCACTGGAAAAACCATTGCTTTGATTATATGGACCTTTGATGGCAAAGTGATGTCTCTGCTTATTAATATGCTGTTTAGGTTTGTCATAACTTTCCTTCCAAGGATCAAGTGTCTTGTAATTCACCGTGACATTCACCGTCCACAGTGATTTTAGAGCCCAAGAAAATAAAATCTGTCACTGTTTCCACTTTTCCCCCCATCTATTTGCCATGACATGATGGGACTGGAT
>SJYQ01003631.1:822727-847623 GCA_006410935.1 Redunca redunca
ACTCTGGGGTTCTCCATTTCCTCCTTTTCTAGTTGCTTTAGGTGTAGAGTTAGGTTATTTATTTGACTTTTTTCTTATTTCTTGAGGTGTGCCTGTATTGCTATGAACTTTCCTCTTAGCACTGCTTTTATAGTGTCCCACAGGTTTTGGGTTGTTGTGTTTTCATTGTCATTCATTTCTATGCATAATTTGATTTCTTTTCTGATTTATTCTGTGATTTGTTGGTTATTCAGAAGTGTGTTGTTCAGCATCCATATGTTGGAATTTTTAATAGTTTTTCTCTAGATCCCCCCTCAGCTTTCTTTATGACACAGGTTTCACATCCATACATGACAACTGGAAAAACCATAGCTTTGACCAGATGGACCTAGAGACATTGACAAAGTAATGTCTCTGCTTTTCAATATGCTGTTTAGGTTTGTCATAGCTTTTCTTCCAAGGAGCAAGTGTCTTTTAATTTCATGGCTGCAGTCACCATCCACAGTGATTTTGGAGCCCAAGAAAATAAAGTCTGTCACTGTTTCCATTGTTTCCCTATCTGTTTGCCATGAAGTGATTCCAGTTGAGCTATTTCAAATCCTAAAAGATGATGCTGTGAAAGTGCTGCACTCAATATGCCAACAAATTTGGAAAACTCAGCAGTGGCCACAGGACTGGAAAAGGTCAGTTTTGATTTCAATCCCAAAGAAAGGCAATACCAAAGAATGCTCAAATTGCACTCATCTCACACAATTGCACTCATCTCACATGCTAGTAATGTTCAAAATTCTCCAAGCCAGGCTTCAATAATATGTGAACCGTGAACTTCCAGACATTCATACGGTTTTAGAAATTCAGAGGAACCAGAGATCAAATTGCCAACATCTGATGGATCATCAAAAAAGCAAGAGAATTCTAGAAAAATATCTGTTTCTGCTTTATTGACTATGCCAAAGCCTTTGACTGTGTGGATCACAATAAACTGTGGAAAATTCTTAGAGATGGGAATACCAGACTACCTGATCTGCCTCTTGAGAAATCTGTGTGCAGGTCAGAAAGCAACAGTTAGAACTGGACATGAAACAACAGACTGGTTCCAAAGGAAAAGGAGTACATCAAGGATAAATATTATCACCCTGCTTATTTAACTTATATGCAGAGTACATCATGAGAAATACTGGGCTGGAAGAAACACAAGCTGGAATCAAGATTGCTGGGAGAAATATCAATAACCTCAGATATGCAGATGACACCACCCTTATGACAGAAAGTGAAGAGGAACTCAAAAGCCTCTTGATGAAAGTGAAATAGGAGAATGAAAAAGTTGGCTTAAAGCTCAACATTCAGAAAATGAAGATCATGGCATCCGGTCCCATCACTTCATGGGAAATAGATGGGGAAACAGTGGAAACAGTGTCAGACTTTTTTTTGGGGTCTCCAAAATCACTGCAGATCGTGATTGCAGCCATGAAATTAAAAGACGCTTACTCCTTGAAAAGAAAGTTATAACCAACCTAGACAGCATATTAAAAAGCAGAGACGTTACTTTGCCAACAAAAGTCCATCTAGTCAAGGCTATGGTTTTTCCAGTATTCATGTATGAATGTGAGAGTTAGAATATAAAGAAAACTGAGCGCCGAAGAATTGATTCTTTTAAACTGTGGTGTTGGAGAAGACTCGTGATAGTCCCTTGGAGTGCAAGGAGATCCAACCCGTCCATCCTAAAGGAGATCAGTCCTGAGTGTTCACTGGAAGGACTGATGTTGAAGCTGAAACGCCAATACTTTGGCCACCTGATGTAAAGAACTGACTCATTTGAAAAGACCCTGATGTTGGGAAAGATTGAAGGCGGGAGGAGAAGGCGATAACAGAGAATGAGATGGTTGGATGGCATCACTGACTCAATGGACATGAGTTTGATTAAACTGTGAGTTGGTGTTAGACAGGGGGGTCTGGTGTGCTGCAGTTCATGGGTTTGCAAAGAGTTGGACTCGACTGAGTGACTGAACTGAACTGAACGGATGGGACTGGATGCCATGATCTTAGCTTTTGAATGTTGAATTTTAAGTGAGTTTTTCACTCTCCTCTTTCAAGACAAGACATAGAAACAGCCTAAGTGACCATTGATGGGTAATTGGATAAAAAAATTTTAATGTATATTGAGAGTTCCCTTGTAATATATTGGTTAGGATTCCAAGGTTTCACTGCTGTGGTCCAGGTTCAATCCCTGGTTAGGGAACTGAGATCCCACACGCTGCCTGGTGTGGCTAAAAGAAGAAAAACATAAGAAAATTTTGATATATATACACACGCAATGGAATATTATTTAGCTTTAAAAAAGAATAAAATCTTCCCACTTGTAACAACATGGGTGGTCCTCTAGGACATTATGCTATGTGAAACATATCAGACAGAGACAGATAAATGCCCCATGATCTCTTTTATACGTGGAATCTAAACAGCAAACAAACAAACTGAGCTCAGATACAGAGAACAGATTGGTGAGTGCCAGAGGTGGGGTTGCAGGGTGGGAGAAATGAGTTAAGGGGGTCAAAAAAGAAAATGAAAAGATTTTAAAAATTACAATTCCTGGCCTTCTCACTTACATGAGCTAGAGTCTGTGAGCCTTGGATGTTTATACAACTGGAAAATAAATTAATAACTAAAAACGGGCTTGCAAATCACAGACAGTCCATGGAACTGCGGACTTAATTAAGCCAGTCCTGATTAAGACGCCAATCCTGATTGAGAAGTCAGCAGTGAGAAAGCCAAACCAGGAGAGGGTAAAGTTCTCTGGGCTCTGATAGCAAAATGGGAGGATAGCATCCTGCGCTGATTATTCTTTAGAGCTTTAGGAAACATACAATCCCCAAAGAGATCATTTTGTTCTAGATTTCTCTGATGAAAAGGCATAAGGAAAATAACAGTGCAGTTATATAATCCTACTAGAGAAAACACTTTCTCCCTGTAATGTAAAAATACTTAAGGCTAGGTAGAGGAAAATTAATCGTTTTTTGTTAAATATTAGGCCATAGCAAATTCTTTGTGATACTAGATTTTTGTGACTAAAGTTAATGCATCATTTGACCATGACTAGGCTCTTGACAACTGAAATGTGGATTTCTCAGAGGATCAGAAGAGATGGGGAAATTTTCCCAGCTCCTAACATCTGGGCTGCCCCAAAACACTTTTTTTTTCTTTAAATGTATTTTTAATTGAAGGATGATTAAAATATTGTGTTGGTTTCTGTCATATATCAACATGGATCAGCCAGGAAAGCCCCAACGTGGATCAGCCATAGGTATACATATGTCCCTTCACTCTTGAGCAGCCATCTCACCTCCCAGCCTATCCCACCCAAAACACTTCTTAATACAAACTTTTTCCCCCAAAAGAAAAAATAATAAAAATGTGACAAGTTTCATTTAGTGCATATTTTAATCGATATGTCACTGACATTAATAATCATACAGAGTTGTGTAATAACCACACCAAAAAAATATATAAAATATTTCCATTGTCTTAATAAGTTTTCCCATACTCATTTACAATCAATCACTTTTTCACATTCCCAGTCCATGGCAACCACTTATCTAAATTCTGTGCCTACAGTTTTGTCCTTTCCAAAAGGTCATCTAAATAAAATACATATATGGAAGCAGAATATTTTTGTCACCCCTCATGTCTGGATCCTTTTACCTAGCATAATATATTTTAGATTCCTTTAGGATGTTGCATGTATCAGTAGATTGTTTTACTGCCGAATGAGATTCCATTGCATGGCTGCAGTATACCTTCTTTATCTAACTGGTGAGCATTTTATCAGATCCCAGTTTTTGGTGACTATAAATAAAGCTGTTCTAAACATTTGAATGAGTCTTTATGTGAGAATTCATTTTCATTTCTCTTGAGTACATATCTAAGAGTGAAATTAGTGGGTTGTATAAATGTATATTTATTTTTAAAGTATCTATCAAATTATTTTCCTAAGGGGTTATACTTTTTAGCATTCCCCTCAGAAATATATGAAGGATCTATGCTTTGCCTTCTTACCAGCACTTGGTATAGTCTTTTAAATTTTTTAAATTACTTGTAGGTTTGTAGTGGTATCTCTTGTGTTGAGTTATGTGATTTTTTTCTACGATTGTTTTCCAGAAGTTTTTTAGTTAAGGATTTTTGTGTCTGTGCTCAGGAACAAGGTCTATAATCTTTCTGTGGTGAAGTCTTTGTCTAGTTTTTGTATTAGGATAATGCTGACCTAAAAAAATGGGTTGGGAGTATAATTATTTTTCAAAGGCTATGTCTACACACAATTAAATAGAGTTCTATAAGTTTTGGAGGCAATTTTATATATGGTGAGAGTCATGGGCTTCTCTGATGGCTCAGAGAGTGAAGAGACTGCCTGCCCTGGGTCAGGAAGATCCTTTAGAAAAGGAATGACTACACAACTCCTGTATTCTTGCCTGGAGAGTTCCATGAACAAAGGAGCCTGGTGGGTTACAGTCCACGGCAGTCACAAAGAGTCGGACACCACTGAGCAAGTAACACTTTCATTTTTCAGAGAACCATGCCATATCATATGACCAAAGTAAAAATCGGATCTTCTATTTCTACTGTGATGTTATTCAGTGACATCACATTATTACATAATATTTGAGATATCACTCATTCTGCCCTTGATCCTTAGTAGAGTCTTAATAAATATTAGGTACTGATAATAATATCAGTAATAATACTAGGTACTGATAATAATAATTGTTATTTTTATTAATTTAATGAGCTATTAGTAGCTACCACATTTTCAACCTTAGGCTATGCAGAAAATGGTTATACATAGAACATATCAGAGACCAGACACATTTATAGTACTCCAATATGTGGCAATTTACTACACAATCATTTTGGCTTTAATGGAACTTTAAAGCTAAAAAGATAGCTTGAGTATAGCCCTTGGAATTCAAACAAAATTTCTTTTTGTTGTCGTTCAGTTGCTAAGTCTTGTCTGATTCTGCAACCCCCATGGACTGTAGCAGGCCAGGCTTCCCTAACGTGGCATTTTTCTCTATGGCTATCACAGTGATATAGTAGCATAAAAGCCGTAGCTTCCCCTTTTACCCAGTCTTAACATTCATCTTCATAAGGAGAAAAATGTAGAAGCTAAAAGCCTCAAAGTCTGGTCCATTTGCTGCTCTGTGCTCTTGATGACGGGGTATGCCACAGTGATACTTGCAGAGTCAGCAGCATCAACATCACTTAGAGCTGTTCTGAAGCAAATCCATGTCCCCACCTTGCATATTAAATCAAGGGACAGGGGCAAGTGTCTGAGGGTTAACAGGCTCTCCACCTGATTTTGAGGTTTTTTAGAGCTTGGGAGCACTGGCTAAGCAGATTGTTGGTGGAGTATGAGATGGTTGAAAACAGTAAGAGTTAAACAATGTGCATTAAGAAGAGGGCTGGTCCCCCTTTATTGATTTAAAATACACCGTGTTGTCAGCTGCAGTCTGAACCACAGAAAAAGGCACAGGTAACTCGCAGTAGGTAACACACTCAAGAACATCTCCTCTCTTCTTTCCCCACGTATGCCATCTGTGGAAAGTGACCCTGAGAGAAAAAAATAAGAGTTTACGGAGGGAATAGAGAAATTTGTTTCAAAACTAGATACTCAGGAATCTGGGTGTTGTGCCTATCCTCTACTTTTCCTAACAGCCAGCATAATTCAACTGTTAAATGCCTAAGAATATTCAAAAACTTGCCAGTGTTTAATAGGCCTCCTTTCTTTCTAGGTGCCCTTCCTTCTCCAATCCTCTTCAAATTAATAGCCTAGTAAAATTTGTTGTTGTTTAGTTGCTAAGTTGTGTCCAACTTGTGAGACCCTATGGACTGTAGCCCATCAGGCTCCTCTGTCCATGGGATTTCCCAGGCAAAAATTCTGGAGTGAGTGAGTTGCCATTTCCTTCAGGGGATCTTCCTGACGCAGGGATTGAACCCAAGTTTCCTGCATTGGCAGGTGGATTCTTTACCACTGAGCCACCAGGGAAGCCTAGTCTAGTAGAATTTACAAATATATTAATAGCTCAAAACTAGTGGAAACAGTGTCAGACTTTATTTTTGGGCTCCAAAATCACTGCAGATGGTGACTGCAGCCATGAAATTAAAAGAAGCTTACTCCTTGGAAGAAAAGTTATGACCAAGTCTAGTCAAGGCTATGGTTTTTCCAGTGGTCATGTACGGATGTGAGAGTTGGATTGTGAAGAAAGCTGAGCACCGAAGAATTGATGCTTTTGAACTGTGGTGTTGGAGAAGACTCTTGAGAGTCCCTTGGACTGCAAGGAGATCCAACCAATACATCCTAAAGGAGACCAGTCCTGGGTGCTCATTGGAAGGACTGATGCTAAAGCTGAAACTCCAGTACTTTGGCCACCTGATGTGAAGAGTTGACTCATTGGAAAATACTCTGATGTTGGGAGGGATTGGGGGCAGGAGGAGAAGGGGACGACAGAGGATGAGATGGCTGGATGGCATCACCGACTCAATGAACATGAATTTGGGTGAACCCCAGGAGTTGGTGATGGCCAGGGTGCTGCGAGTCATGGAGTCATGGAGTCGCAAACAGTCAGACACGACTGAGCAACTGATCTGAACTGAACTGAACCTTGAAAGGAAAACATATATCATAAAAAATCTTTTAACACTAGCTTCTTGATTTTATTTCCCCCTGCTCAAGTTCCCCTTTGTTTTATTTTTTATTACTCTGTATTATCTCCAAGAAACAGTGTGCTCAACTCATTGTGCACATTGCATTATTATGCTTATAAATTAAGTCAAAGGAGTTTAAAGATCAGAAACCTCTGATTTAGGAAGATAATCTGAGAACAAAAGAAATAGAGGTTGATTAATTCTTGCTGGTATTTGCAGTTTAAAATGCCTAAAGACAATGGTAGGTAACTCATGACTCAGCTGAAGTGAGAATCTTCACTAGGCAAAAAATACACTTGAAATGATGCTAGGAAAAAAAAAAACAACACTTGGTTTTAGAGTTAAATATTACATTCTGTCTTTTCATAGTAAAGCAAAATAGAATCTGAACCTAATCTCATTGGCTTTGGACAGTGGGACTCAAAGATTTTTTTAATTTATTATTATAAGTATTAATCTGATAATCATAACTAGATTACAGTACAGTCTGGCTGCTCAGAAAAAAGAATGGGCTTTATTTATTCCTACAGAAATTACTCTTTAGTATTATAAAAGAGGTAAGGCGATCATAGGATTGTTCAGTTGGTTATATCAAGTTCTGTTACTGTGTATCAGAAAATAAATTATCTTCCTAAGCAAAATATTCTTTAGTGAAACATTATTCATAGGAGATTTTTTATATATCCATGATTCACTAAATTGAAAAATATTTGAACACTGCCTTATATACTTTAAAAATTCAGCAGGTGTACATAGAATGCCTGCAGTTGTGAAGAACTGTAAGGGGACAATTATTTTGCCCTGCTTGCAAGCTAACAAGTTAGCCAGCTACATAAGACCACCAGGACATCATTATTAGCACATCAGGAAGGCTGAGCTTCTATAATTGGTTTGTTTCCGTAGGTCATATTTTCATTAATTCCATTCTGTCCCATATGCCACAAGTCCCATAGTGGAGGGTGTAGTTGGTATTGTTCAGTTGCTCAGTCATGTCCAACTCTTTGCTACACCATATACAACAGCAGGTCAGGCTTCCCTATCCTTTACTCTCTCCTGGAACTTGCTCAAACTCGTGTCCGTTGAGTTAGTGACACCATCCAACCATCTTATCCTCCATCGTCCCTTCTCTTCCAGCCCTCAATCATTCCCAGCATTAGGGTCTTTTCCAATGAGTCTGCTTTTGAATTAGGTTGCCAATTATTGGAGCTTCAGCTTCAGCATCAGTCCTTCCAATGAATATTCAGAGCTGATTTCCTTTAGGATTGGCTGGTTTGATTACCTTGCTGTACAAGGTACTCTTAGTTCTTTTCTCCAGCTTCACAGTTAGAAAACATCAGTATTTTGGCACTCAGCCTACTTTATTGTCCAAATTTCATATCCATATACGACTTCTGGAAAAACCATAGCTTTGACTATACAGACCTCTGTCAGCAAAGTTGTGTCTCTGTTTTATAATATGCTGTCTAGGTTTACCATACCTTTTCTGCCAAGCAGCAGGTGTCTTTTAATTTCATGGCTGCAGTTACCGTCTGCAGTGATTTTGGAGCCCAAGAAAATTGTCATTGTTTCTGTTTTCCCCCTATCCATTTACCATGAAGAGATGGGACCAGATGCCATGATCTTAGTTTTAGAATGTTGAGTTTTAAGCCAGCTTTTCACTCTCCTCTTTCATCTTCATCAAGAGGCACTTTAGTTCCTCATTTCTTTCTGCCATTAAGGAGGTGTCATCTGTATATCTGATGTTATTGATATTTCTCCTGTTGATCTTGATTCCAGCTTATGCTTCATCCAGCTAGGCATTTCGCATGATGTACTCTGCATGTAAGTTAAATAAGCAGATGACGATATACAGCTTTGACATACTCCTTTACCAATTTAGAACCTGTCCACTGTTATATGTCGAGTTCTAACTCTTGCTTCGTGACCTGCATACAGGTTTCTCAGGAGGCAGGCATGGTAGTCTGGTATTCTCATCTCTTTAAGAATTTTCCACATTTTTTGTGATCCACACAGTCAAAGGCTTTAGTGTAGTCAATGAAGCAGCAGCAGCTGCTGCTGCTACTAAGTCGCTTCAGTTGTGTCCAACTCTGTGCGACACCATAGATGGCAACCATCAGGCTCCCCCATCCCTGGAATTCTCAAGGTAAGAACACTGGAATGGGTTGCCATTTCCTTCTCTGATGCATGAAAGTAAAAAGTGAAAGTGAAGTCCCTCAGTCGTGTCTAACTCTTACCGACCCCATGGACTGTAGCCCAACAGGCTCCTCCATCCATGGGATTTCCCAGGCAAGCGTACTGGAGTGGAGTGCCATTGCCTTCTCTGCAATGAAGCAGAGACAGATGTTTTTCTGGAATTCCCTTGCTTTTTCTCTGATCCAAGGGATGTTGTCAATTTGATCCCTGGTTCCTCTGTCTTTTCTAAATCTAGCTTGTATATCTGAAAGTTCTTGGTTCATGTACTGTTAAAGCATAGTTTGAAAGATTTTGTGCATTACCTCGCTAGCATGTGAAATGGGTGCAATTGTGTGATAGTTTGAACATTCTTTGGCATTGTCCTTCTTTGGGATTGATATGAAAACTGCCCTTTTCCAGTCCTGTGGCCACTGCCGAGTTTTCCAAATTTGCTGGCATATTGAGTGCAGTACTTTAACAGATTATCTCTTAGGATTTGAAATTACTCAGCTGGATTTCCATCACGTCTACTAGCTTTGTTCGTAGTAGTGCTTCCTAAGGCCCATTTGACTTTGCACTCCAGGATGTTTGGCTTTAGGTGAGTGACCACACCATCATGGTTAACTGGTCATTAAGACCTTTTTGTATAGTTTTCTATGTATTCTTGCCACCTCTTCTTAATCTCTTCTGTTTCTATTAAGTCTATACTTCTTCTGCCCTTTATTGTTCTCATCTTTGCATGAAATGTTCCTTTGGTATCTCTTATTTTCTTGAAGACAAGACTTTCCATTCCACTGTTTTCCTCTATTTCTTTCCATTGTTCGCTTTTGTATCTCTCCTTGCTCTTCCTTGGAACTCTGCATTCAAATTGGTGTATCTTTCCTTTTCTCCTTTGCCTTTTGCTTCTCTTCTTTTGTCAGCTATTTGCAAGGCTTTCACAGACACCCATTTTGCCTTTTTGCATTACGTTTTCTTGGTGATGGTTTTGGTCACTGCCTCCTGTACAATGTTACAAACCGCAGTCCATAGTTCCTCTGGCACTTTGTCTATAGGATCTAATCCCTTGACTCTATTTGTCACTTCTACTGTATAATCGTAAAGGTTTTATTTAGGTCTTACCTGAATTGCCTAGTGGTGTTCCCTACTTTCTTCAATTTAAGTGTGAATTTTGCAATAAAGAGCTCATGATCTGAGCCACAGTCAGCTCCCAGTCTTGTTTTTTTCTGACTGTATAGAGCATCTCTGTCTTCAGCTGTGAAGAATATAATCAATCTGATTTCAGCATTGACCATCTGGGATGTCCATGTGTAGAGTCATCTCTTGTATTGTTGGAAAAGGGTGTTTGCTATGACCAGTGCATTCTCTTGGCAAAAGTGTTTCGCCTGCTTCATTTTGTATTCCAAGGCAAAACTTGCCTGTTATTCCAGGTATCTCTTGACTTCCTATTTGTGCTTTCCAGTCCTCTGTGATGATAGGAGCATCTTTTTTGGTTTTAGTTCTAGAAGGTCTTGTAGGTCTTCATAGAATCATTCAACTTCATCTTCTTTGGCATTAGACTTGGATTATTGTTATTTTGAATGGTTTGTCTTGGAAACGAATGAAGATCATTCTGTCATTTTTGAGATTGCACCCAAGTGCTGAATTCTGGACTCTTTTGTTGACTGTGAGGACTACTTCATTTCTTCCTAAGGGATTCTTGCCCACAGTAGTAGACACAATGACTATCTGGATTAAATTTGCCCAATCCTGTCCATTTTAGTTCACTGATTCCTAAAATGTCAGTGTTCACTCTTGCCCTCTCCTCTTTGACCACTTCCAATTTACCTTGATTCATGGACCTAGTACTCCAGCATTGTTCTTTACAGCATTGGACTTTACTTCCATCACCAGACACATCCACAAATGAATGTCGTTTCCACTTTGGCTCAGTCTTTTCATTCCTCTGGAGCTATTTCTCCACTCTTCTCTAGCAGCATGAGGACACCTACTGACCTGGAGGGTTTGTGATTTTTGGTCAATTTTATTTAGTTCTCTGAGCCTCAAGTTTTCTCATCTGTAAAATGGACACAATATCTATTCTCTGGCCTTTCTTTGAGGATGAAATAAAATAAATTGCAGTGAACTGTGGAATAATTATTGGCCAACAGTGAAAGTATTGAGATGCTAATGAGAGCTAGTATTCATTAAAAGCAGTAGTGCTTTCCATATAAATGAAAAGAGAAGAAGATAAACCCCTATGCTGGACATAACTCAGTTCATCCTCAGTCTCAAAACTGCTATCAGGTAAATGTTTTGAAATAGTGTGGGTTTGTCCTAAATAGAGATTAAGAATCCTGTAAGAGCTATTTCAAATCCCGAAAGATGATGCTGTGAAAGTGCTGCACTCAATATGCCAGCAAATTTGGAAAACTCAGCAGTGGCCAAAGGACTGGAAAAGGGCAGTTTTCATTCCAATCCCAAAGAAAGGCAATGCCAAAGAATGCTCAAACTACCACACAATTGCACTCATCTCACATGCTAGTAAAGTAATGCTCAAAATTCTCCAAGCCAGGCTTCAGCAGTACGTGAACCGTGAACTTCCTGATGTTCAAGCTGATTTTAGAAAAGGCAGAGGAACCAGACATCAAATTGCCAACATCCGCTGGATCATGGAAAAAGCAAGAGAGTTCCAGAAAAACATCTATTTCTACTTTACTGACTATGCCAAAGCCTTTGACTGTGTGGATCACAATAAACTGTGGAAAATTCTGAAAGAAATGGGAATACCAGAGCACTGACCTGCCTCTTGAGAAATCTGTATGCAGGTCAGGAAGAAACAGTTAGAAATGGACATGGAACAACAGACTGGTTTCAAATAGGAAAAGGAGTACATCAAGTCTGTATACTGTCACCCTGCTTATTTAACTTCTATGCAGAGTACATCATGAGAAATGCTGGACTGGAAGAAACACAAACTGGAATCAAGATTGCCGGGAGAAATATTAATAACCTCAGATATGCAGATGACACCACCCTTTGGCAGAAAGTGAAGAGTAACTAAAAAGCCTCTTGATGAAAGTGAAAGAGGAGAGTGAAAAAGTTGGCTTAAAGCTCAACATTGAGAAAATGAAGATCATGGCATCCGGTCCCATCACTTCATGGGAAATAGATGGAGAAACAGNAGCTGAAGCTCCAGTACTTTGGCCACTTCATGCGAAGAGTTGACTCATTGGAAAAGACTCTGATGCTGGGAGGGATTGGGGGCAGGAGGAGAAGGGGATGACAGAGGATGAGATGGCTGGATAGCATCACGGACTCAATGGACGTGAGTCTGAGTGAACTCCGGGATTTGGTGGTGGACAGGGAGGCCTGGCATGCTGCGATTCATGGGGTCACAAAGGGTCGGACACGACTGAGTGACTGAACTGAACTGAACTGACGATGTTGAATAGGGCCCTGGAAAGTGGAAGGATACACAGCATATCATACTCATGAATGTTCGACTCTTGGGCAATAGTAGACTTCAAGGATGAACTCTATGTTGACAAAGCTAAACCAGAGAGACATATGCCTTGTTAAGAAGATGACAGTAGCTGATGAAAGATAGCATCCCATGCAGCTCTTCTGTATGGGAGTACTTTTATGATGACTCAGTGACAGCTTGAAATTGAAAAAGGAGAGTTTGCCAGGCCCTGGAGAAGGTAATGGCAATCCACTTTTGGGCTTCTCAAGTAGTACAATGGTAAAGAGTCTACCGGCAATGCAAGAGACACAAGAGACTTGGGTTTGATCTTCTCCATGAAGATCATCTGGAGAAGGAAATGACAACCCACTACAGTATTCTTGCCTGGGAAATCCCATGGACAAAGAAGCCTGGTGGGCTCTAGTTCATGAGATTGCACAGGGTCAGACACGACTGAAGTGACTGAGAATAGCACAATAAGAAACTGGATATTCCACTGTCATAATTTCTATTGCATAAATTTACCCACTTTTTGTGAAATCAGCTGTTATGTAAAGCAGATTGTATACTGTAGACACACGGGAGCATGTTGTCACAAGGAATTACAGCACACGGCATTAAACTGCCATGTACTGTGTTATATGACAGGCCACCACGCTGAAATGTTCTCATTTAATAGCTACTATATGAATGGCAACCCACTCCAGTACTCTTGCCTAGAAAATCCCATGGATGGAGGAGCCTGGTGTCCATGGGGTCGCAAAGAGTTGGACACGACTGAGCGACTTCACTTCACTTATATGAAGTCAGGTTTGTTTTAAGTAAATGCAACTTCAAACATTTGCTCAAAACTTTCAATAAGGAAGGCCAGTATTTTAATATTTAGAATAACATAGTTTTCTCATTTAAGAATAAGACTTAGTTGATTTGTGAAAAGCATTTAATTAAAGTAGATAATCTGCCAGCTAGATTTGAAAAATGAGATGCTAGAAAAGTGAAGAAGTGTTTCACTAATAAGGATGTTTTATTAGAGAAGGTTTGATTTGTAAATACTCTTGAAAATTACCTAAATGATACTGAATCCCCAAATAGCATCTACCAATAAGACTGTGCTTATATTTTGTGAAAGTGTTTACATGTTTGAATGAACACCATCCTCTAGACTAGTTTTATCATGGCCATTCCTGCTGCCAACACCACTGTTTCTGGAATATCTTATAAATGTCTTCAGTGTGCCCAGTCTCGAGAGGGGTTCTTTACATCTCATCTATTTAATTTTTTATATTTGTATTTTGGATAATGAATTCACTTGTATGATTCATTACCAAAGTTTTCTGAAAATTCTCCCTCCTGCTCTTTGTTCCTTTTCACCAGATTCCCATTGTTCCACCCTCCCACAGAAGTAGTCACTGTAAAAATCTCTGAGATTTTTTTTAAAAATGCAATCAAATGCAGAAGGTACTTATTTCCACATAGCCTCACCAAATCCAGCACCTTATTAAATGTGAATCAATTTACTCATTAGTATTTTTATTGCCATCTTATAGATGAAACTGTCACTCCATAGTTTCATAACTTTTTCAACATTGTATAACATAAAATTGAAAGTGGTAGGATTTGAAATGAGTCCTGTTTGTCTAAAAGAAAAGTCCATGTAGTTCCGCTATAAAATACTAGCATTTTACCATGGATGAAAGTGAGATGGTCAAGTGACCTTTCCCAGGACATAGAGGAAGGTGGTACAGGTTGAGGCTTCAGACTGGATCTTCTGATGCTTTCTCTAATGTTATTTCTACTACACTTTCAGTCTGTTTTTATTGATATTTAATTTTCTGTTGGTATGTGTTTAATTATTACTTGGTGCTTAGTTGCTTCCATTGTGTCTGATTCTTTGCAACCCTATAGACTGTAGCCTGTCAGGTTCCTCTGTCTGTGGGATTCTCCCGGCAAGAATACTGGAGTGGGTTGCCATGCTCTCCTCCAGGGGATCTTCCCAACCCAGGGATCAAACCTGCTTCTCCTGTTTCTTCCATATTGAAGTCAGATTCTTTACTGCTGAGCCAGTGGGGAGGTCATACATCCTGTTTCTCCATTAGACTGAAAATTCAAAATAAAATATTTTCTGCATTTTTTCCACCCACTGGTCCTTTAAAAACATGCTTTATCTAATTTGATTCCAGTATAGTTTAAAATTTTAAAAAATTTACATAAAAGTAGAACTCACGGTGTGTGGTGTTCCATTCCATAGATTTTTTTAAATACTTTGAGATCTGTATTTATATCATAATCATGATACAGAACAGTTCCATCAACCCCTAAAATTTCTTCAGGCTTCTCCCTTGAAGTTAGCACTTCCCTCTACTCCAACCCCTGGCAAGCACTGATATTTTCCATCCATTGTGTTCTACCTTTCCAAAGTGTCATAAATAAGATTGTACACCCTGTGTTTTGGCTAGGCTTTTTACAATTAGTAAATTGCATTGAGATTCACCCATATTATTTCATGTATCAGTATTTTATTCCTTTTTAGCTGATGAGTACCATTCCATTATATCAATGTTCCTCAGTTTGTTGATCCATTCACCAGTTGTATCAGTTTTTAGTGACTATGGATAAAGCTGCTATAAACATTTACATATGGGTTTTTTTGTGAGAGCATCATTTTTATTTCTCATGGATAGTAGGTTTTTATCTTCCTTGGTAAGTAACTTTCAAACTGTTTGCCAAAGCAGTTGTACCATTTTATATCCTTAATCATTGTATATAAGATCTACAGTTACTCTGTATTCTCACCAGTGTATGGTATTGTCTTTTTTTTAATTTAAAACTTAAACCATTCTAACAGTTGTGTAGTAGTATTCCATTGTGTTTTAAATTTACATTNCTGGTCTACTGTCATAGTAATTACTGTTATCTTTTCTTACAGACATAGTTTTAGGCTTTACATTTAAATACATAATTTTAGTTAATTTTTGCATATAAAGTGAAGAAGGGGTCAAATTTTAAAAATATTTTGCATATAAATATCAAATTGTTCAGCATCATTTGTGGAAAAGACTGTCTTTATCCATTCAACTGCTTTCTGTACTTTTGACCCAGATCCATGCACGCATATGGTTAAGCTGCTTCAGTCATGTCTGACGCTTAGCGACCCCATGGACTATAGCCCACCAGGCTTCTCTGTGCATGGGATTCTCCAGGCGAGAATACTGGAGTGAGTTGCCATGACATCCTCCAGTGGATCTTCCCAACCCAGGGATTGACCTGCATCTCTTGCGTCTCCTGTATGGGTTATTTGCCACTATATACGTTGCCATGTGGATATATTCTTAAATCTGTTTTGTTTCATTGATCTATTTGTTTATCTTTTTTCTTTGCAATTCTAATTCAATAATTTTATTATTTTATTCCTTTTTAAAAATTATTTAAAAAATTTATTGGGATATAGGTGACTTAAATATTGTGTTAGTTTCCAGTGTACAGCAAAGTGAATCAGTTATACGTATACATATATTCACTCTTTTTTTGGATTCTTTTCCCTTGTGGGCCATTATAGACTATTGAGTAGAATTCCCTGTGCTTTACAATAGGTCCTTATTAGTTATCGATATTATATATAGTAGTGTATATGTATCAATGATGAAGACTTATTCTTTTAAACTTTTAAATTTATATTGGCCTGTAATTAATTAACAATATTGTGTTAGTTTCAGGTATACAACAAAATGATTCAGTTATGCATATACAGTTAATCTATTCTTTTTCAAAGTCCTTTCCCAATGAAGTTGTTACAGAATATTGAGCGGAATTTCCTATTATTTCCTTCCCCAGCTTTATTGTTATTGACATACAACATACAGAAGTTTAAGACATATAACCCGATGGTTAGATACATACATATATTAAAAAATGATTAACACAATAAAGATAGTTAACAACACCATCCTCTCATGTAATTATCTCCTTTTTGTGTAGTAATAACATTTAAGACCTACTCTCTTAAGAACTTTTCCCTATTTTCTTCCCCAGACAGAAAAGGTTTTCACCAGTATGCTAAGGGCAATGATAATAGTCCTCCCTTCCATCCCATGACTTTGGTTCCTTAGTGGTGATAAGGAAAGCCAGGAAGAAGGATCTGAGTGGGGCTTCATTCTCTTCCCATGGTGGCTGATGTTCCCCTCTTCAAGGCTGTACCACAAGGGATGCCCCCTTTGGAATCACCCAGTTTTCTTCTTTTTTTCCCTTTTATTCTGTGAGGTCCATGGGGAAGAGCTTACAAGTATATGTGGAATCTGTATCTCCAGTGTCCAGAGATCCCACACTTTGCCCAACCCACACTTGACTTCTACCAACATGTTAACAATTGTGACCAAATTATTCTCACAGTTTTCCAGCAACGTCTGCTCCTGGTAAAAAAGGGCTGGTGTTCTGTATTTTATCTCCTTAGATTTTTGACTAGATGGGTTCAACTCTCTGACAGGTTCAAAAAAGCAAAAATATGCAGTTTCTTTGGCTTCTGTGTTTGTTGCTGTTACTATAAGAGGAAGAGAGTGGCTTCTTTACATTTCTCTAAATTCCGAGCAGAAACATGCCTTAATTTTAGCTTATGTGTACAGACCACAGAATTGTTGTACTTTCAATCAGATTTAATCTCAGAGTCTCCTTCTGGGATGGCCACCTAATAGGATAATTAATAGACTGTGTCCCAAAGCATCCAATCCAATAAAGATTTATCATTTACTCATTCAGTCATTACCCCTGAATCTTCTTCAAAAAAACCAGCAGGAAGCTAGGGCTCTGAGATGATAGCAATTGTTATTACTGAACACAAATGAAAACTTATAAAATAAGTTTGGAGAAAATGTTTTTGGTAATCTCTCTGTGAGCTGAATATGCTCTGGTTCAATGGCAGAAAATGGGAAACTTCCATTTTGAAGTCCAAACTATTTTTCTTACTCACTTCATGGCAGATCTATAACCATTTCTTTGTTGTGTAATATTTAGGGTATTATTATCTTCAATATAAAGAAACCAACAGGTGATTTAATTGTTTCTCAGCAGAGCAACTGTCTCAAGGATTTTAGAGCTGCCTTTCTGCACTGTAGGTGATTTTAGTGCTGAGCTAAGTGAGTACCAATTTCCCAATTTTATGCCCACTTTAGACTGTCTTGGTATTTTGACTCCAGTGAGATCACATTTCCCACTCATTTTACAGTGTACAGTCTAGTATCTACTTTAGGTATGATTCGGTTGAAGACTGGGAAAAATATACTAGAACAACCAGTTATTGCAATATGATCATTTCTAACTGAAACTTTTTAGCTGATGTAGAAAGCACTAGATAACAAATCTGTTTCAAATGATATCATTGATATGGAAAAATTTCACCCTTTTCTTTTTGAAAGTGCTCTAAATTGAATGACTGCTTAATCTGAGAGGAAAAAAAAATACAGAATGATTCACTTCTTTTATACAGGAATAAATATATTTATTCTGGTATAATTGATAGGATTTGCTCTAAAGTTTATGTGCCCTGAAATCTTGTCTCTATTATAACAAAAGCTTATTGTGAAAACTTGGGGAAGTCACTTGTCCTCTTTGATTTCCAGTTTTTGAATGAAAATAATACATGCTCTTTCTGCTTTTAAAGATCAAAAATCAAATTAGGAATTTTGTTGAGTATTAAGAAATCCTTAACCAAGGATTAAGGATTAATTAATCCTTAAAGTTAGCACTTAGTAAGTGCTAAGTAAATATTGGTTGGCTAGTTTATTAGGAAATAGCAACCCACTCCAGTGTTCTTGCCTGGAGAGTCCCAGGGATGGCGGAGCCTGGTGGGCTGCCGTCTATGGGGCTGCACAGAGTTGGACACGACTGAAGCGACTTAGCAGCAGCAGCAGCAGTTTATTAGTAACTTTATTAGGAAATAGGATATAACACATCCTCAATATACCTTTCCTTGCTCCCCCAGGCCATTAGATGGCTTCCCAGGTGGCGCCAGTGGTAAAGAACCCACCTGCCAATGCAGGAGACAAAAGAATCATGGATTCAATCCCTGTGTTGGGAAGATCCTCTGGAGAAGGGCACAGGAACCCACTACAGTATTCTTGCCTGGAGAATCCCATAGACAGAGGAACTTGGTGGGCAGAGTTCCTGTGGACAGAGGAACCCAGTCCATAGGGTTGCTAAGAGTTGGACATGACTGAAGAGACTCAGCATGCATGCATACAACTAGAGCACCTTTTAGTAATTATTGTAATATATAGTAATCATCTCTCTACATCTAGAATTTCCTTCTGGGTAGTTAACTCCTTGAGGGCAGTTTAATTATCCTTATATTCCTCAAATATAATGTATAACCTAGAAGGCAATGGCAACCCACTCCAGTACTCTTGCCTGGAAAATCCCATGGATGGAGTAACCTGGAAGGCTGCAGTCCATGGGGTTGCCGAGGGTCGGACACGACTGAATGACTTCACTTTGACTTTTCACTTTCCTGCATTGGAGAAGGAAATGGCAACCCACTCCAGTGTTCTTGCCTTGAGAACCCCAGGGACAGGGGAGCCTGGTGGGCTGCCGTCTATGGGGTCACACAGAGTCGGACACGACTGAAGTGACTTAGCAGTAGCAAGGCTGTAGTTACTTTAACAGTAAAACCTGACTTTATTGAGTATTATGTTTCAGTAGTTAAGTTCAGTGGTTTAGGTACATTATCTTATAAGACATTTTCAACTACTTTGGGAGACAGTTTAAACTCCTGGAGGACAGTTTTAGGGAAACTTCTCACATATTTCTGGGTTCTACCATCAGGAATTCATGGTGAAGTTCTCAGAATTATCCCTTCATGACTCTGTTAGGGGAGCTAATGAGTAGATATGCTACCCATCTAGAGCATTCTCCATAACAAGATCTGCTCTCAATGAAAGAAGGCCAGTTTCAACCCAGCTTGAGGAAAGGAGTTTTTTCCAATGCCAGACCCTTCCAGTTTTCCTCTCTTATCTAAGAGAAGAAAATAGTCAACATGGGTTAGGTCTTTAAGGATGTAGATTGTATTAACAAAACATTGTAAATCAACCATGGTGTGTTGTTATTTAGTTGCTAAGTCATATCCGATTATTTTATGACCTCCTGGACAGTAGCCCTCTAGGCACTTCTGTCCATGTGATTTCCCAGGCAAGAATACTGGAGTGGGTTGCCATTTCCTTCTCCAGGGAATCTTTCTGACACAGGGACTGAACCCATGACTCCTGCTCTGCAGGTGAATTGTTTACCATTGAGCCACCTGGGAAGCCGAAATCAACTGTACTTCAATATTTCAATAAATTGTTTTTAAAAAGGAAATGGATTGTGAACACCACTGCCAGGGAAGGGAGTAGGGTGCTGGCACTGGGGAAACTCACATGAAATTCATAGCCCAGAGCTACAGGGCTGAGTCAATACTGAAATTTAATACAAAGATTATAGAATGCTCACTTCCCCCACACCTTACCATTGTAGCAACAAAGCCCTAATATAGAAGGAGTGGATTACAGCCGGAAGAGTTATAAGATGCAAAATTCAGTGAGTTTGAAGATGTGGCAATAGGAACATCCCAAACTTAAATGCAAAGAGAAAATAGAATAAAACAAACAGAACATCTACAAATTTAGAGACAGTATCAAAAGTTGTAACATATGTGTAATTGGAAAACAAGAAATAGAAGAAAAATATTTGAAGTAATAATAGATTAGAGGTTTCCAAAATTAATGACAGACAGAAAACCATAGACTCAAGGAGATCAGAGAACTCCAAGCAGGACAAATACCAAACCAAATCAAATACACCTAGCTATCTCATGTTCAAACCATAGAAAACTAAGACAAAAGAAAAACCTTGAAAGAAGGCAGAGGGGAGAGGGGGAAATATATTTTATTTATAGAGGTGTAAGAATAAGAATTAAAGCAGACTTCTTTCTTTAATTTAAATTTATTTATTTTTAATTGGAGAATAATTGCTTTATAATACTGTCTTGGTTTCTGGCATATATCAACATGATTCTGCNACCTTACCATTGTAGCAACAAAGCGCTAATATAGAAGGAGTGGATTACAGCCGGAAGAGTTATAAGATGCAAAATTCAGTGAGTTTGAAGATGTGGCAATAGGAACGTCCCAAACTTAAATGCAAAGAGAAAATAGAATAAAACAAACAGAACATCTACAAATTTAGAGACAGTATCAAAAGTTGTAACATATGTGTAATTGGAAAACCAGAAATAGAAGAAAAATATTTGAAGTAATAATAGATTAGAGGTTTCCAAAATTAATGACAGACAGAAAACCATAGACTCAAGGAGATCAGAGAACTCCAAGCAGGACAAATACCAAACCAAATCAAATACACCTAGCTATCTCATGTTCAAACCATAGAAAACTAAGACAAAAGAAAAACCTTGAAAGAAGGCAGAGGGGAGAGGGGGAAATATATTTTATTTATAGAGGTGTAAGAATAAGAATTAAAGCAGACTTCTTTCTTTAATTTAAATTTATTTATTTTTAATTGGAGAATAATTGCTTTATAATACTGTCTTGGTTTCTGGCATATATCAACATGATTCTGCCATAGGTACACGTATGCCCCCTCCCAATTCAACCTCCCTCCCGCCTCCCACCCCATATCCCACACCTCTGCATTGTCACAGAGCTCCAGATTTGAGTTCCCTGTGTCATATAGCAAATTTCCACCTGCTGTCTAATTTTATATGTGGTAGTATGTATGTTTCAGTGCTGCTCTCTCAGTTCATCCCACCCTCTCCTTCCCACCTTGTGTCCACAGTCTGTTCTCTATGTCTGCATCTCCACTGCTGCTCTGGAAACAGATTCCTCAGTACCATCTTTCTAAATTCCATATATATACATTAATATACGATATTTGTTTTTTTCTTTCTGATTTTCTTCACTTTATATAACAGGCTTTAGTTTCATCCACCTTATTAGAATTGAGTCAAATGTTTTCTTTTTATGGCTGAATAATACTCTATTATATATATGTACCACAACTTCCTTATGCAATTCTCTGTCAGTGGACACCTAGGTTGCTTCCACGATCTAGCTATCGTAGTTTTATTCTTAGTTGAATTTCCATACTATTCTCCCTTGAAGTTGTATCAATTTGCATCCCCATGAACAATGCAAGAGGTTTCCCTTTTCTCCATACCCTCTCCAGCATTTATTGTTTGTATATTTTTTGATGATGGTCATTCTGACTGGTGTGCAGCGATATGTTATTGTGGTTTTGATCTGCATTCCTCTAATAATGAGTGATGTTGACTATTTTTCATGTGTTTATTAGTCATCTGTATGTCTTCTTTGGAGAAAAGTCTGTTTAGGACTTCAGACCACTTTTTGATTGGGTTGTTCATTTATCTGATACTGAGCTGAATTAGCTACTTTTATATTTGGAGATTAATCTTTTTTCAGTTACTTTGTTTGCTATTATTTCTCTCAATCTAAGAATTGTCTTTTAACCTTGTTTGTAGTTTCCTTTGCTGTGCAAAAGCTTTTAAGTTTAATTAGGTCCCATTTGGTTTATTTTTTGTTTTTATTTTCATTACTCTAAGAGGTGTGTCATAGAGGATCTTGATGTGATTTATGTCAAAAAGTGTTCTGCCTATGTTTTCCTCTAAGAGTTTTATAGTTCCTTGTCTTACATTTAGAGCTTTAATCTATTTGGAGTTTATTTTGTGTATGGTGTTAAGAAGTGTTCTAATTTCATTATTTTATACATAGCTGTCCAGTTTTCCCAGCATCACTTATTGAAGAGACTGTCTTTCTCCATTGTATATTCTTGCCTCCTTTTTCAAAGATAAGGTTTTCCCATATGCACGCAAGGTTATCTCTCAGCTTTCTGTCTTTTTCCATTGGTCTATATTTCTGTTTTTGTACCAGCACCATACTATCTTGATGACTGTTGTTTTATAGTATAGTCTGAATGCAAGTACGTTGATTCCTCTAGCTCCATTCCTCTTTCTCAAGATTGCTTTGGTTTGCCTTTTGTGTTTCCATACAAATTATGAAAAATTTGTTCTGCTTTTGTGAAAAAGACTCTTGGTAATTTGATAGAGATTGCAATGAATCTGTAGATTGCTTTTGGTAGAATAGTCATTTTCACAATATTGATTCTTCCAGGCCAGGAACATGGTATATTTTTTCATCTTTGATGGTATATATCATCTTTGATTTCTTTCATCAGCATCGTATAGTTTTCTACATACAAGTCATTTGTCTCTTTAGATAAGCTTATTTGCCGGGAGCCAGCATGAGGAGTCCCACCCGTGGCAAAGGTCATGAGGTTAAGGGGTTCGACAGGCAAAGGTGAGTCAGGCCTTAAGGGAGCCTTGCTAGATTTTCTCGAACGTCTACCCCCCAAACCAGAGTCTGCCTGCTGTACTGCATTATGCTTTTTGCTTACTTTTCTGACATTAACAGGGGGCTGTCCCCCCACCACCTTTTTCTGGAAAATGTTAACTTAGAGCTTCAGTTAATAAGTCTCCTGGGTGTAAAAAGAATGTCTTGGCTTAAACCCCTCTGATAGCTTTCTAACTTACCTGACCAGTCTGTCCGGATTTTTTACAACTGTGCATGTAAATTGTTTACAGCCTCCCAACTGCTAGAGGAACTGAAAGCTTAAGAAATTCTAGGAAAAATTATTAGAATAAAACTGATTAAGGTTTTCATTGTTGAGCCAATACTTGCTGCCAAATTTTCATATCTTTTATATGTTGATATAGTTGGTATATACAAAAAACAAATAGCAACATAGATCTTTGAGTTAAGTACCTTCTTTGTTATAACCCACTGCACCTTTGTTCTACAGGGATGTAATTTTATTTAGTACTTTAAAGGTGATGCAGATTAAAGAAAAACATTACAGGGAAAATGAGATTAACATTCATTAAGGAAGAGAGCCATAAAATGTTAACAGGCCTTTTGTCCAGAAGATAATATAAATCACCTGAGACCCTTTGTATACGGAAAGATTTGCAGAAAGAAAGCCTGGTCTTGATAAGGGTCAGGGCTGCTGACCCTGCATAACTTTGTATTATCCATTGATCTCTATGTATTATCCATTGATCTCTATGTACAACCAAAAGTATAAAAAGCTTTCCTGGAAAATAAAGGACGGACCAGTTTCTCGAACTAGTTTCTTGAAAATCTGGCTCCCCCCGTGTCAACTCTCTCTCTCTTTCTCCCTCTCCCTCCCTCTCCTTTTCAGGCTGATCCCTTGGAATGCAGAGGCTCCATTTGCCTGGGATTCTAAGACCCATGTGAGAGGGAGCCCAAGGTGGGGCACCCTCCGCTATTCAAGCTGGCTCCTGTGGCCTAACATAGACGGTGCAAGTTTCTTGTCTTGAGACTTTATTAGCTTTCTGTGTACACCAAGGAATATCAGCCTCTTTTCTCCTTTGTTTTTTCACTACATTATTCTTCCCTAATCTCTCTTTAAATTTCTAATTAATCTCTCTTTAATCGCTGTCTCCATCCCTGCTTTGAATTACCCTGGTCCACCAGGACTGGACCCCGGCACTTATTCCTAGGTATATTATTCTTTTTTTGTTGCAATGGTGAATGAGACTGTTTCCTTAATTTCTCTTTCTGATTTTTTCATTATTAGTATATAAGAATTCAATGAATTTCTGTATATTGACTTTATATCCTTAAAACAGACTTCTAATCAGAACTCAAGGAAGTAAGAAGGCAGAGGAGTGAAATATGTTAAGCGTTAGAAAGATCACTATCCTAGCATTCAACATCCAGTGAAATTATTCTTCAGAAGCAAAGGAGAAATAAAGTCTTTCTCAGACAAACAAAAAATTAGGGAACTTTTCAACAGCAGATTTTTCCTATAAGAAGTATTAAAAGAAATTATTCGGGCATAAGGAAAATAACATGGGTCAGAAACATGAATCTACGTAGAAAAAAGTTTGCATCAGAGAAGTAATGAGTGATTATTAAATAATTTTTTTTTAATTCTTAAGGTAAAAGATAACTATTTAAAGCAACAGTGATGGTAATGTATTGGTGAGTTTACAACAGAATAAGAGAAAGCAATGTCAGTTATGTCTTAAGAGATCAAAGGGAGAAATTGGGAATATCCTGTTATAAGGTACCTGAGCTACATGAGGCAGTATAACATTATATGACAGTGAACCAGACTACTTTAAAATTTATATTATTAACTCTAGGATAATGACTATAAGGTAATTTTAAAGAGACATGTACCTGATAGGGGTCTTCCCAGGTTGTTCTAGTGGTAAAGAACCTGCCTGCCAATGCAGGAGATGGAAGATATGCAGGTTTAGTCCCTGGATGGGGAAGATCCCCTGGAGAGCCTGGCAACCCACTCCAGTATTCTTGCATGGAGAATCCCATGGACAGAGGGGTCTGTCAAGATACAGGCCATGAGGTCACAAAGAGTCAGACACTGAAGTGACTTAGCATGCATGCACACACACACGTTCTTGATAGGCTAAGAGAAGAGATGAAATAGAGAAGGAAACAATTTAAAACAAATGAGGGAGGGAAAAAAGGATAAATGGAAAATATTAACAAACATTATAGATAATAAT
>SJYQ01003631.1:848434-868802 GCA_006410935.1 Redunca redunca
TTTTTTACTTTCATGCATTGGAGAAGGAAATGGGAACCCACTCCAGTGTTCTTGCCTGGAGAATCCCAGGGACGGGGGAGCCTGGAGGGCTGCCGTCTATGGGGCTGCACAGAGTCGGACACGACTGAAGTGACTTAGCAGCAGCAAGGATATGGAAGACCTGAACTTCACCATCAATCAACTTAACCTAATTGACAGTAAAGAATATTCAACCTAACAATAACAATACGAATTCTTTTCAGGTTCACACAGAATATTCACCAGTATATAACACATTCTGAGCATAAATAATACCATATACACCATCAAAACATAAAAGAATAGAAATCATAGAAAACCTTAAGAGAATTAAACTAGAAATCAATAATATTAAGAAAGCTGGAAAATCCCCAGATCTCTGGAAATTAACCAAAACATTTTTAAGAACACATTTTGAGAACACATAGTTCTCAAATTAAAAATATTTTCTTAAAAAAATTAGAAATTAAATTTAAATAATTATAAAACATCAAAATTTGTGACATACCATGAAAGCAGAGCTCAGAGTGAAATTTATAGTATTAAATAGATATGCTAGAAGAAAGACTTAAAATTAATAAGCTAAGCTTTCACTTTAGGGAAATAGAGAAAAACGCAGGTAGACAGGAAATCTAAGTCAGGAGCAGAAGTCATAGCCATGTAAAGCACAGAAAAGTCATGAGCCTTTGGGGATAAAAGGCGCAATGAGGAAATAAGCGAGAAATGACAGGCTCCAGGGGAGGAGCAACATGTAAAGAAGAAAGAGATTAAAAAGTGCCTATTATGACAACCAGGACATGGAAGCAACCAAATGTCCATTGACAGAGGAATGAATAAGGAAGATGCTGTACTTATATACAATGGAATAATTACTCAGCCACAAAAAAGAGTGAAATAATGTCATTTGCATGAATGGAGTGAAGTAAGTCAGACAGAGGAAAACAAATGCTATATGATATTGCTTATATGTGGAATCTAAAAATGTGGTATAAATAAACTTATTTACAAAATAGAAATAGAGTCACAGATATAGAAACAAACTTACCAGTGGGGAAAGCTATGGGGTCATGGAGGGATAAATTGGGAGGTTGGGATTGACATATACACTACAATATATAAAATAGATAACAAGGACCTACTGTGTAGCACAGGGAAGTCCACTGAATTCTCTGTAAAGGCCTATATGGGAAAAGAATCTAAAAAATAGTAGATATATGTATATGGATAACTTATTCAGTTTGCTATACACCTAAAACTAATAGAAAACTATAAATCAACTATATTCCAATACAATTTTTAAAAAAAAATTGGTAAAGGATTTGAATAGCTAATTCTCCAAGGAAGATCTATAAATGGTCAATAAACACATGCAAAGATGCTCAATATCACTACTCATTAGGGAAATGCAAGTCAAAATCATGACCTATCAGCTCACACCCCATAGGATCACTGCTATCAACAACAACAACAACAAAACAAGTGTTGGCATGGATGAAGACAATCTGAAACCCTTATGTACCATACATGGGAATGTAAAATGGTCAAGCTGCTGTGGAAAACAGTATGATGGCTTCTCAAAAAGTAAAATATAGACTTATCATATGATCCAGAAATTCCACTTCTGACTATATATCCAAAAGAATCAAAAGCAAGGTCTTAAAGAGCTATTGATACACCCATGTTGTTAGCAGCATTATTCACAGTAGATAAATGAGGAAGCAACCCAAGTGCCTATTGACAGATGAATAAATAAGCAAAATATGGTATATAAATACAATGGAATATTATTCAGCCTTAAAAAGGAAGGGAATCATGGCATAAACTACAACATAGATAAGTTTTAAGAACATTATGCTAAGTGAAATAAGCCAGTCACAAAAAGCCAGATAATTATATGATTGTACGGGTATCTAGAGTAATCAAAACCATAGAGAAAGAAAGTAGAATGGTGTTTGCTAAGAGTTGGAAAAAGGGAAGAAATGGAAAGTATATAGTTTAATGGATACAGGATTTTAGTTTTTTTAAGATGAGAGGAGTTCAGGGAGATGGTGGTGATGTTTACACAACAATATGAATGTACTCAATACCACTGACTGTATTTTTAAAATAATTGTTCTGTGTACTTTGTTGTTTAGTCACATCCAACTCTTTGCAACCCCATGGACTATAGCCTGCCAGGATCCTCTGTCCATGGGGATTTGCCAGGCAAGAATACTGGAGTGTGTTGCCATACCCTCCAGGGGATGCTCCCAACCTGGGGATCAAACCCAGGTTTTCTGCATTGCAGGCAGATTCTCTACCATCTGAGCCACCAGGGAAGCCCCTAAAATGATTAAGATGGTAAATTTTATATTACATATATTTTATCACAATAAAAAAATTGAAAGAAAGAAAAACATTTAAATTGATAGGGTCTATTTATGAAGACTAAGTAAATGGTCTGAGAGATTAAGGGAAAACAGATGGAGGTTATAGAAATCAAGAGAAGAGAGAATTTTGAGAAGAAGTTGATTGTCAATAATAGAAGTTCAGAGTGGGGGAGGCTAATAAGATTAAGATTGAAAAATACCTATTGGATTTGGATATTACGTCTTTGGTAACCTCAAAAAGTGCAGTTTCAGGTGATGGCATTAAAGAAGTGGTTTCTGACATTTGCCTTCAAGCACAGAGGGAGCAGAATCAGAAGCTAGTTAAGAAAATGGGTATAAAGAGATGAAGGAAATGAAGACAATAAGTGAAGACAAGCTTAAGAAGTCTGTCCTTTATGGGAAGAAGAAGCAAAAGAAGCTTAAATGACACAGAATCAAAGAATGGCTTTGTTTTTAAAAAGTACAAGAGAATTTAGGCAGTTTTATAAATTGAGGGAAAGGATCAGTTGACTGGGAGTGGCTGAAGACATAGGAGAGGAAGAGATAACTCATGTAGGAAGGTCCCAGAAAAGAATGAGGAAGGGGGAGAATAAAGAATCTTGGGACTGGGGCTGGTTTTGAGCAGGAATATGGCTACTTCATCCACTGAAACTGGAAGATCCTACCAGTACCTATAGAGGTCTGCTTTCTGTCTTAAGGAGGGGCACGGGAACAGTTCAAGCCTGATTACCCTCATTCATCTATACTGTCCTTGTGAAGTAGGAGATCATATCATTTGATGAGAAAGATAATTGAATAAACTGATAAAGTTTTAGAAAAGACACCCAAGTAATGAGAATGAAATTTGCCAGGTGGGGACAAAAGGGATTTGAGTGGGTCGCTAAAATTATAATTTTCAAATCTGTCATATCATTGACTCAAGTGATTGTATGGTATTTTCTAGGACACCCAGGCAGATGAATATGTGTACAGAGCAGGAGAATAGGATGGACCTCTGACTGGGAATTTTTAGGGCCAATGCAGTAGGAGGAGAGAGAGTAAGGAGGGTGAGATTGCTTGTGACAGAATTTTTTAGATGATCAGTCATTGTAGTTGGAGTGGGAATGAAGACCCTTAACTAGAGCTGATGAGGTAAAAGAACCATAGGGCCTGAATGAATCGATCACATGATTGCTATCATTGCCTATGGTGATGTCAGGAGTTGACATAAAATTATATTAACATAGGTGAAAGTTGATGATTTTCCAAATGCCTCAGTGTAAAGAATCTGCTTGTCAGTGAAGGAGATGCAGGAAATGTGGGTTTGATCCCTGGGATCCCACAGAAAGATTCCCTGGAGTAGGAAATGGAAACCTACTCCAGTATTCTTACCTGGAAAATTCAATGGACAGAGGAGCCTGGTGGGCTATAGCCCATTCGGTTGCAAAGGTTAGACACGACTGAGCAACTGAGCACACAGGCACGGGTGAAAGCTGATACAGTTTAATGCCATCACTATTCTTAAAAGTTTAAATTTCTCCAACCCTACTTAAATACAGTAACTAAATCTGTACTTCAAAGCCTTCAACTTCTTCTCCTAACTTAACATATAGTTGGCTGCCTCATTAGATGGTATACTCATATTCTAGTTTTTCTAGGAATCCAGTAGGATTCAAAGGATTTTGACTATCTTCAAAAGATAGTCCTGACTTTGTGGGGATTTTAGCTGAAACAAGATAATGAAAAATTGCTGGATGATCCATTTTCCTACAAATGGTGTTTTGATGAAATTACTAGTGAATCCTAGAGTAAATATGCACATTCTTTTGGCTTATGTAGAGTAAATTCAGAGTCTGATAAATTTAAAATTCATTATTTCTATTCACAGTTTAAGCATAATTAAAGGCAGCTGTCAGAATGGCAAAGTTTTTGACAGACTCAAGTTGCTCTGTTTCTTACAAATTGGACCTGGACGTGGGTTGGTATAATACCTAACAAAGCTCTCCGTTAGTAATGAAACACAGAATACTGAATTTTAAGATACTGTACCTAGAGTTGTTGAAGGACACAAAACAAAAAGAAAACCCAATTGAAACACATGTGTAGTAGATGGATATCTAGGATAAGGGTCATAAATTCTGAATTCTGTGCTCTGGTTATTAAAATCCTGCCTGGTCCTGAGTAAGTGACACTGTAGGACTATAGTTATATGATTTATAAAATGAGAGGATCAAAAAGATATCTTAGATCTTTTCTAATTTTGAAATTCTATTACTCTCCTATGTCAGGGGCATAGATTAGTTTTTTTTCTAATATTGAAAATGCCTGCATTTAATTATTTTCAGTACCTCCGTGAATGGAGATAATACCAGGATATTTTTATTATCTTTTTATTATCATTATTTTTTATTGTCATTTTTATTATCTTTCAATTCTAACATAAACTTACACTTATTTTGTTCCATCTCTAAGTTCTCTGAGTTTAGGCAGAAAAATTAAATTCTTTGATCAATACTGGGAACTTCTCAGTAGGAGACAGTTGTTTTTATTGCTCAGTCGCTGAAGTTGTGTCCAACTCTTTGTGAAACCACGGACTGCAGCACGGTAGGCTCTTCTGTCTTCCACTACCTCCTGGAGTTTTCTCAAATTCATGTTCATTGAGTTGGTGATGCTCTCTAACCATCTCATCCTCTGCCACCCCTTCTCCATTTGCCTTCAATCTTTCCCAGCATCAGAGTCTTTCCAGTGAGTTGGCTGTTCACATCAGAGGGCCAAAATATTGGAGCTTCAGCATGAGTCCTTCTAATGAATATTCAAGGTTGATTTCCTTTTAGGATTGACTGGTTTGATCTCTTTGTTGTTCAAGGACTCTGAAGAGTCTTCTGCAGCACCACAATTCAAAAGCATCAGTTCTTCAAGGCTCGGCTTTCTTTATGGTCCAGCTCTCACATCCAAATGACTACCATAAGCCATAGCTTTGACTATATATATAGACCTTTGTCAACGTGATTGTCTCTACTTTTTAACACACTGTCTAGGTTTGTCATAGTTTTCCTTCCAAGGAGCAAACATCTTTTAATTTCATGACTGCAGTCACCATTCACAGTGATTTTGGAGCCCAAGAAGATAAAATCTGTCCCTACTTCTACTTTTTCCCTTTCTATTTGCCATGAAGTGATGGGACCAGATGCCATGATCTTAGTCCCTTGAATGTTGAGTTTTATGCCAGCTTTTTCACTTTCCTCTTTCAGCCTCATCAAGAGGGTTTTTAGTTCCTCTTCACTTTCTGCCATTAGATAGGTATCATCTGCATATCTGAGGTTGTGATATTTCTCCTGGCAATCTTGATTCCAGCTGGTATGGTAAGGATGTAGAAATAACTTGTAATTAATTACCTTGTACACAAATCCAGTGGTCTGAGGCAGAAAACTACTTTGCCAAATTTGTTTTCACTAAAAAACAGGGAAGTGAAGTGAAGTTGCTCGGTTGTGTGCGAGTCTTTGCGACCCCATGGACTGTAGCCTACCAAGCTCCATCCATGGGATTTTCCAGGCAAGAATACTGGAGTGGGTTCCCATTTCCTTTTCCAGGGGATCTTCCCGACCCAGGGATCGCTCCCGGGTCTCCCACATTGTAGGCAGACACTTTATCGTCTGAGCCACCGGGGAAGGAAGACAGGGAACTGGGCTCCAAAGACTCTCTGAGATGAGTGTGAACTGACGTTTTGTTTTGTTTATTTTTCATTCTACCCACTGCTTTCTCTGAGTATATTCTGTAAGGGTATAGTTCTTTCTGGTCTTACTTTTTCTACCAGATCTAGTTCTCAGGTGTGAATGGTGCATGCACTTTAAAGCACAGCTTTTTCTTCCTTCTTCATCTTCTCCATGAAAGGAAGTTTGAGAGTTCTCCAGTTTTATATCAGAAATGTCATCGCTACCTCACCTTTCTTCTTCAAGACTTTAATCTTTCAAGTAAATAAGCAAACTGGTTCTAATACTAAAGCTTGTGACATTTGGCTGGTCACTTATCTCCAGGCTAAACTTCTTCCTTACCCTCTGTATCTTAGCCAGGCTGCCTCCTATCATGCCAAAGGATCTTATTCTTGAGTCCATATTTATTAACCTTCTGGGTGAGTTCTTTATGTAATGTTTAATCAGCAGCCTTTTGTAAAATGCAAGTAAATTGCAGACTAATCTGCAGAAATCATCTATCATTTTTCAGGCAAAACCAATTCTATTTCCTGAAAACGATCTTTGGTTGAATGGGTCCGTACAGGATATGCTTAATTTCAACACTCATTTTTAGTTGTTCCTTTTATTACAAGTATGAAGAGTATTTCTAGACTGGTAAATATGCTTTCTTCTGATGACCTGATAGCAGTCTACAAAGCATGCACTCAGTAAATGGTCAGTCAGGAAAGAATACATCCACATTTCTATCTGTCTAGAAAACACTTGGCAATTAAATTCCTTGGAAAGTCTTTAAATCTCTTCTCTATTTCACAAGTTGCCATGACGTTTGATGGAGGAATGTACTATAGCAGTTTTGTAGCATAGCAGGAGGAAGCCAGTCTTAAATGGTAAGAGAGCAGGGAACACTGGCTAAATTCTTTCCTTAGTGGAGTTTCACTGATACACACACACACACACACACACACACACACACATATACACATATTCCTTGGTACCAGTTCCTTGGTACCCATTAAAGTATATTCCAGGTGTCTGATGATATTAGAAAGCTATGGACTCTCTACTCAAGAAATTTGATAGAGGAATTAAATATCTGATCAAATAAATTCATAAGTTCTTCTCTAGAAGCCTCTGAGTACATGTTGGGTGGTTATGGGGGTTGGAGGGATAGACTTAAACAGTAAATTGTCAGGCCAGTTAATTTACTTATTTGTGCTAAAGAGCGACTGAACTGAAAGATTAATGTAATTTTGAGGCTAGAGATGAATCAAGGTCTTTAGAGGAATTTGGGGAAGGATGGCTCTTATTATGACTCTTTTAAAATTTCCTTGTGAGTGAATAAAGAACCTTGCATATGACTTTCTTTTTGAGTTAATCAATCTGACATGCTCAGAAATATAGACCTATTATGACTTAGAGAAAAATTTTACCTTTCCATACAACAATGGTGAATATCTTCCTGCACTCTATACCATTTTAAAGCAACTCCTCTGTGATGAAGATATATCTTGCTGCTTTAAATCAGCCTCTGCCTGAAGCTGAAGTTGACTTAATAATGGCACAAAGCCACAATCTTATTAGCTGTGATACAGAGGAAGCCAAATTATTAATCACAATGTCATAACTAACTTCTTTTCTGTTGCTCACAGTGGCTGGTAGAGGCCAGTCAGATACTCAGGACTGTAGTAAAGAAACCTTCTCCTAGAATGATTACAACTTGTGATTTAGACAGATACAAACACATCTTGGAATATTTTCAAAATTAAGAATCCACATCCATCTTCCCACTAGAAAGGTGGCAGGCCATGCCCACATGCTCTTCACTACCCTCTTCAATTTCCCTCTTTGATTCTAGACTTAGAAAGCAAGAACACAGGCATCCAGTCTCCAGGAATTGGATTGGGAGAGCTTTCCCATATGTACATTACCAAGAAATCTACAAGATAAACTAGAGACCTTATTAAATTATCTAAGGAAAGCCTTAGCTTGTAAAATCTTCTTGTCTGATTTCCTTTAGGCTCATTCAGATTTCTTTTAGATCTGGGCATGGAAACTCTTGATGCTTTTCTTGGTCGACCTAACCTGTGGCTGGCTGGAGAGACTGATGAATGTTCTTCCACTGCTTTGCATGTTAGGCATTTTCTTTCTTCTCCAATATCTGTCTTTGATTTAAACTGCACTTTAGCTTTTTCACCTCCAGCTAATGGAGACACTCCCAGGAATGGAGGCTGATGATACAGAGGCTGGAACAATGCCAGCAGACGCATTAGGTTTCTTCTCCCACTCCAAACCAATCCTCTGAAGGTTTTAAATGAGAATTTTGAAACTTGAACTCAGTTAAAAAAATAGAGGCATATTAGCTCTAGGGCATAGAGAGTTCACATCTTCCTTGGTTTTTCACATCTCCTTTTCAGAGAAGAGTTTGCAGATGGCAAAGTGATGTGATAGTGGTGTTAATATGGAATAGGGTTCTCATTTGGACTTGGTGAAGTCCGTCCTTTTTAATTTATTTTCTATTTTTTTAATTGGAGTATAACTGTTTTACAATGCTCTTTTAGTTTCTGCTGTACAGCATCATGAATCAACCATATGTATACATATATCTTGAACCTCCCTCTCACCCTCCCATTCCACCCCTCTAGGTCATCACAGAGCACCAAGCTGAGGTCCCTGTGTTTTAAAGCAGCTTCCTGCTACCTATCTGTACAGATAGGTACAATATATATATGTGGTAGTATATATATTGCCAATGCTACTCTCTCAATTCATCCGTATCTCCTTCCCCTGCAGTGTTCACAACAGAATATTAACTCAGACATTAAGTCATGTTCTTTTAAGAGTCTATATGGCATGTGCATATTATTCATGAGAGGAAAACAGAACAACTTAATAGTAGAGTTTATACAAATTTTTAAAAAGAAACATCAGAGTGAGTACAATGCTAAGACTCTAGCCTAAACATACACATTAAAAATATGGTAGATATTTTTCAGTTGCCCAAACAGAGTTCCTTTATCCTATGAAATAAATTACACAAACACATAAACTGTCAGCTATTACTTCTATTATCTTTTTTCGGAATTTTTCTCTTATTGAAGGAATCACAAAAAATAGTTCATAAAGGATTATTTAGAAATATAGACACAGCAAATTTTATTTCTGGTTATTATTGTCCTGAACTTCAGAACAACACATATTTTCTAGATGAGGAAGACAAGACAATTTACCTCTTCTTTATGCAGAGGTCCCGCTAGCAAGGGAATGTTTAGCAAAGGGTTAAATTAGATTGGTTTCAGCAGCTGTACTTGTGATCTTGGAGGACCTGACTTTTAGAAAAGATATCCTCCCCTGGTTGCATATGCCCAGCTATTGATGTTTTCCATTGTGCTGAGTGGTGGTTTTCAACTGCTGGAAAAAGAAATGCCAAAACATGCACTGACCCTTGTCAATACTCAGGAAGGATGTCAGAATAATATTAACCTTTCATTCCAACTTCAGCACCTGTTTTTTTTTTTAATCAATTTCAATACAACACAAATACATGCTTTGATATTTTCAAGAATTAATAGATATTAGTAAAATAAGCTGTGGTAAAGAAAGAGGAAGTGATACTTCATTCATAGCACAGAATGTGTGTTGCAAGGGCACAAACCTAAACAGTAAATTCAGATCTGAATAAAGCAAGTTATTTTAAAACCACAGATTCTCTGTTTAAAAACCTCAGAGGCTGCTTAGAGTTTTTAATTGTCATTGGTCACATTGTACCTCCTAAGTGAGAGTGTTTCATTTCTATTACTACTTGGGTAGAAATTCTAATAAAGTGAATTTGCTCATTTTATATATAATCCTTTTCTCTTGGGCCACATCAACCACAATGAAAGTCTATATCTCTTAAGGCTTCTCCATACTTCCACAGGATCTTATTCTACTTGTTTTCTCATTTAAAAAATTCTTTCATCTCTACAGTGAGTTGTATATTGGAAAAATGGCAAAGCTTACAGCCTTTAGCTATCAGTGATACTCATCTGAGAAACTGGAGATAGTTTTTGGAATAGCACATGATAGAGTTGTTGTAAGACTCTCAATACTTGGAATGTGGTCCCTCCACTTAACCCTCTTATCTGCTACTCCCGAGAGCAGATCTTCTTTCTTGGCAGCACTATTCTCTGTCCAGGAGGCTCACTCTGAACCAATGGCTTCCAGAAACTCTTCTCCAGGTTCTTAGCAGTGTAATGCCACAGGTCCCAGTGGTCTCTCCTGCCGGCTAGCGTCAGTTATGTCTCTCGAAAGTAGCTGCATCTTAAAACCTTTCCTTTATGACTCCTACAAGGCCATGTTTGACTTTTGACCTGCCAAACAGTTCTGCATAGTGTGCAAATATATGTGGATGGGTTTATAAAGATGTAAACTGTGTGACCACAACAACACAGAGGGGAGACAGAACAAAGCTATACAGTAGTAATATAAAGCTTGTACTAATTGTAACTATCAATGTGTGTGCCCAGTTAGCCAGTTGTGTCCAACCATTTATGACCCTTTGGACTGTAACCCACCAGGCTCCTCTGTCCATGGTATTCTCCAGGCAAGAATACTGGAGTGGGTTGCCATTTCCTCCTCTAAGGGAATCTTTCCAACCCAGAGATAAAACTCAAATATCTTACATCTCCTGCATTGCAGGCAGTCTTTATTGCTGAGCCTCTGGGGAAGCCCATTAACTGGATTAGAAACTGTGGCTCTCAAGGAACATTTAGCCTACAAATATAAATTTGCTTGGCTCATAGAGTGTTTAACATTTTAAAATTACAAGATTTTAGAAGTAGAAGTTTTCACATAAAAATCTTGATTTCCATTTCTCCTTAAAAATATTGAAATCCATGCAAAATTAAAGATGGCATGGTGGTTCTTACATGACCACCATGTTCTGGTAGTAAATGGAAATTTCTTCTTTAGGCAAGTCTTTGTCTCTGTAGTTTGTGATAGAGCACACATCCCTTAGGATGACCTCTGAATTATTTATGCTTGTGTTATATTTCTGATTTCTGTAAGTATTCAAGTCTATGTAGGACTCTTACCAAAACTCTGTCCCTAAAGGGGAGTTCACAGGGCCTCAAATGGGAGTCTGTAGACCCATTCAGTGCCCTTGGACTTTTTCTCAGTGGTGTATGAACTGATGATGGGAACTGTTTTAGTCTCTTCTGGCCGAGCGTATACATAGTATATCAGAATACTAAAAACTCAGTGACTCAAAAAAAAAAAAGCCTGTTTCTCACAGTCCTAGAACAGCCTTGGGACGTTCAAGTTCAAGGCACCAACAGATTCAATGTCTGGCTTGCATTTTCATTGCCAGCCATTGTCTCACTGTATCCTCATAAGAGGCAAGGGATCTTTCTTGGATCACTAATCCCATTTGTGAGTCTTCTGCCCTCATGACCTAATCACCTCCAAAAGGCCCCACCTCTCAGTATCTTCACATTGGAAGTAAGCTTTCAGCATATAAATTTTGGAGGATGCAAACATTCAACCTGTGGCAGGAGCTTAATTTGTTTTCTTTTAGTTCAATGATTATTTATCAATTGAGCTATTGTTCTATCTGCAAGGAGGTCCAACCAGTCCATCCTAAAGGAGATCAGTCCTGGGTGTTCATTGGTAGGTCTGTTGTTGAAGCTGAAACTCTAATACTTTGGCCACCTGATGCGAAGAGCTGACTTATTTGAAAAGACCTTGATGCTGGGAAAGATTGAGGGCAGGAGGAGAAGGGGACGACAGAGGATGAGATGGTTGGATGGCATTACTGACTCAATAGACATGGGTTTGGGTGAATTCCAGGAGTTGGTGATGGACAGGGAGGCCTGGGGTGCTGTGGTTCATGGGGTTGCAGAGTCAGAGACGACTGAGCAACTGAACTGAACTGAACTGATTGTTCTATCTATGAAATTGTTGAGATGATGCCTTTAATACTAACCTATTATTCCCAAACTACTTTAAGTGCTATGGATTAACATAAAAATAATATATGAAAACTTAAAGGTAAATGATACATTTGTATGAAATAAAGGCCAAATGTTGTACGGTGCTCTATGCACAAGGTTTCACAATAACTTAATCTGAAGAGGGGATGGTAGAAATGAATCATCACATGGCATTAGAATTGTGCAAGATCCCAAGTGAAACATCCTTGAAGCAGTATTATATTCACACCAAAAGCAACAATTTATTTTCAGCGAAACAGTATTAATGGTCATATCAATTTTGTTAGTCTGAATTGTATTTGTTTTGTAGTTTCTACTTAATTTGGTTTTATAGATATTTAAGCATAGTTACAGTCACAGAGTCAGGCACAACTGAGCATGCACTCATGGGGAAGAAAAGTTACAAAAAAGTATAAAAAAGCATATACTGAATTTCACATCTGTACATTTTAAAGCCACATTCTATCTAAAAACAATTTAGGTTATGATTTAAAAAAATTAATATTTTCCTTTAATAGGGTCCATTTAGTGTTCAAATTTGAAATATTCTGCTTTGAAAATTTTTCCTCTTTTTATGTAGGATCAGGTTTTGGCTTGTTTGCCTTGAGGGGAAGGGTTCATTCCATGGATTTGGGTCTCTACCTTAGAGCACAACCCAGGAGAAAGAGGATGGTTAGTTGCAGAGTGTGCTCCACGTGCCTGAGAAGAGTGCTGATGAATGCCACATTGAGCGGGGAGGGGCAGAGGTGATGACACGTCAGAGCTCAGCTTAGGATCCAGGTCAGGTGAAACTCAGCAAGGCCGGGGACACAGCATCCTGGCAACTGTTTAGGCTGCTAGCTGGCAACTGAGATTTTACCTTTATGATTTACAAGAAGAGTGCTGCATGGCTGGAGTAGTCTGGCTAACAAATATCTGAGATGGGTGAACAACAACAGTGGTACTCACAAGTTGATCAGAAGTAATTCTTCAAAGGGACTAATTTAAAACTTCAAGACTCACATTAGCAAGCATCCCAATGTAATACCACAGTGTCTTCTACTCAAGGGATTGTTCATTTGTCTTCAGCCAGAACATGGATGTACTGGGCCTTCTTTTTGAAACATGCTCTCACGCTTCCCAAGAGGGCCCACCTGGATTTTCAGAGTAGAGCATAGCACACTGTCCTGAGGTTGGACATTCCTCTTTGCATCTAATTTTGAAAGTTCACTGAGATCCAGAATAATCCTGACTATCTCATAGTGGCCCAATCTGGACATAAATTTTAATTATATGAAATGTTGAAATCTATGACTGGTATTATTTGCCTGATATCTGTTTGAGAACAAATGATAGCACTACTTTGATGAAATTTATGTGAGATTTTCAACTGGAATGTTGATTTGAGACATTTGATCAAGTTTGAAAAAGGTACTTCTCCAATCCAAGTTTGTTCCTTTACTTAGACTTACAGCCCCAAAATGTAACTATGAATCAGAGAGACAGGGTTATTTAGGAGCCTTAGGCTAATTAAAATAGAGTGTGGGCATCTAGGGATGGAAGACCTTGTTTAGTCACATGATTGTTTCAAAAGACCCAGTTATTGAGATCTAGAATTTGGTTTTGAAAGCTGATTTTCCACTTCTGATGCAAGTAAACTGTAGTCCACATGTAGTAATCTGCACATGTGGCAAACTGGGTTTCCATAGAAACATTCCAACATGTGATATACTTTCTGAATAACTGCTCTTGTAAGATATGTTAAATACTGAAAATATTGTGCTGAGCCAGACAGAACTTCTATTCCCATGGAGTAATAATCTAATACCAGGCATTAAACTGAGTTCTCACTGCAAGCCAGCTCTCTTAATTCCAGAATTAACCCTGTATCCTAGATGCTGTTTAGAATTATAGTTACTTTTCTTAAGATTCCGCACTAGCAGGTGGTAGAGCTGAGATCAAAAATAGGGAGTTTGACTAATAAGATGCTGTATAGCACAGGGAACTCTTTTCAATACTCTGTAATGGCCTATATGGGAAAAGAATCTAAAACAAAAAAGAGTGGAGATATATACACACACACACACACACACACACATATATATATATCCTGGAGAAGGCAATGGCAACCCACTCCAGTATTGTTGCCTGGAAAATCCCACAGATAGAGGAACCTGGAGAGTCCCAATCCATTGGGTCGCAGTCAGATACGACTGAGCAACTGACACACACACTCACATATAAATATAACTGATTCACTTTTGTTGTATACCTGAAACAAATACCACATTGTAAATCAACTATACTCCAATAAATTTTTTTAAAAAAATAGGCAGTTTGATTTTAGTGCCCAAACTCTGACCTGCTGTTTGTAGTGTCTACGTCTTAGACAGTTTTCTTTGCTTTGGTTCTAAATGCAATTTAAATTGTAGAGACACACAAAAAATGAACAAATTTTAAAAAAGGAGAGTAGATTATATGAGGTAAAAATAATAGATTTAAATGGTACTAGGTAAAAATTAAGCATCGCTTCTTTATCCTTTCCCTAGAGTTGTCTTTATGGTTTTAATCAAATTGTTTTCTATATAATGCTGTTTACCTTATTCTTATTTGAGTGTTCAGTTGCTTCACTCTTGTCCTACTCTTTGAGACCCTATGGATTGTGGCCCACCAGGCTCTTCTGTCAGTGGGATTCTCCAGGCAAGAATACTGGAGTAGGTTACCATTTCCAGGGGATCCTCCCAACCCAGGGATAGAACCCAGGTCTCTTTAAGTCTCCTGCATTGCAGGTGGATTCTTTACCACCAAGCCACTGGGAAAGCCCATACTTCTTACTGACTAAAGTCTGAAGAATGGCCTCCATGATAGCTTGGATTTCTCATCTGCTGATGTAATGCTGTGAACCGAAGGTGATATTGATGATGGTCATAGTGATTACAATTAACTATGATAATTAAAAAGTATCTGAGGAGTCATGGTTGGTACAGAAATATATGTTGCTCAAGATCAAATCTGGGAATTAAAATGGCCTTGCTCATGAAGATATCACATGGAGGATTATATTAAGCTGTTGCTGGTTTTCAAAGATGGTCACAGGAGGGTGAACTTTACATTTAGTTGTCTCAACTGGAGAACAATCAAATGTCATGGCTACTGGTCAAATATAGTTTATATATATGATTAAATAAATTTTTTAGATTCCTGATTTATATAATATTTGAAATTAAATTTCATATTTTTTATATTTCTAATTAATTCTTAAATGTCAGAAATAGCTTGAAGGATAGGCTGCTTTGCTTTTCAGCTCAGTTTACTATTTACTGTTTACCAAAAAAACAGAACCCAGATAATCANGATGGCATCACTGACTCGATGCACGTGAGTCTGAGTGAACTCTGGGAGTTGGTGATGGACAGGGAGGGCTGGTGTGCTGCAATTCATGGGGTTGCAGAGTCGGACACGACTGTGCGACTGAACTGAACTGAACTGAAGGAGAAAAGAGGCAGAGGGAGGTGTGATGATAAAGTAAATCTGGGACTTTAGTACCTGAAGTCGGTTTGTAACTACCCCATAAACGGCTTCTCTATGGCTTGGAGCTGGGATCCAAATCCCTGTATTTGGTAGACTATGCATGTGGAACCCTTCCTCCTCTTGTCAAAAGCTCCTGATTTTCTAGGTATTGATGCACTCTCTTTACTCTTACCTTTCTTGGTCTTTCATTAGCTATAAGGGGTTTAAAAAAGACCTTGAGAAGGCAATGGCAACCCACTCCAGTGTTCTTGTCTGGAGAATCCCAGGGATGGCGGAGCCTGGTGGGCTGCCATCTATGGGGTCGCAGAGTCAGACATGACTGAAGCAACTTAGCAGCATGTCCCCTACTTCCGCTTACTCTCAGCCTCTTATTCACTTCCACCTCTTGTTCCCTTCAGATCAGCATATTTTCAAGATATGCACAATGAAGACTGTCTCAAAAATGTTGCCTGTTCCATTTTTCAAAGACTATGCTGCTGCTGCTGCTGAGTCGTTTCAGTCGTGTCCGACTCTGTGCGACCCCATGGACTACAGCCCACCAGGCTCTGCCGTCCCTGGGATTCTCCAGGTGAGAACACTGGAGTGGGTTGCCATTTCCTTCTTCAATGCATGAAAATGAAAAGTGAAAGTGAGGTCACTCAGTCATGTCCGACTCTTCGCGACCCCATGGACTGTAGCCTACCAGGCTTTTACGTCCATGAGATTTTCCAGGCAAGAGTACTGGAGTGGGAGGCCATCACCTTCTCTGTTTCAAAGACTATAGGTGTTACCAAAGCTGTGGTCAACCAGACTTGGCATGTTAGCATTCTTTTCTATTATTAATCATGGATAAATTACAATTTTCAAACTGTAAGTAGTTTATAAAATTATAAATTAATATGTGAAATACCAGATAGATATAAACAAGTCAAATAATAAATTTAAAATTGAGTTATTGCTAACTTCCACTGCCTCTCTTAGCCTATTTCCTCAAAAGTGATTACTACTAATAGTTTGGTGTATATTTATCAAGTTATTTTTAATAGGGACACACACATTTAAACTTGGGGATCTTTTTTAATATCATAAATGGCATCATAGTAAGCTATTCTTCTACAACTTGCTCTTTGATTTAAAAATTATGTCTTGGATATTACTTCACATCTCTCTCACATGTCTCAATAGATATTACTACATCATTCTCTTTGACAAAGTATTTCATGATAAGTTTATGTCCTGATTTATTAATAAGTGTTTAAATTTGCTCTAGTTTTTTACCATTACAAATAATATACTTTTATATATATGTGCCAGTGTTTTTGTAGGGTCAAATCCAGGAAATGAAACTTAATGCCAAAGTAAAAACAAAAATTTTTTATTGGTTCTTCCCATTGAGACTGAAACACTGAAATTGCCAATATGCCAATCATATTCCTAACAAAAATTTATGAGAGTACCTGTTTCCTTGCATCATCACCAATACAGGCTATTTGTTAAATTTTACTAAAATGGTAGCAAATCATACTTCCCTTTTGTTCGAATTTGCATTTCTGAACTGTTAATGAAGTTGAGCATCTTTTCATATTTGCATTTCATTTCCTGTTGATTTATTATTTCTAGTGTTTGTCTTTTTCTAATATCAGATTGTGTTTTTCTTAGAGGAAACTATACTGTTTTCTGTAATAGCTGCATGATTTAATTCCCACTAATAGTGCACAAGGATTCTCTTTTTTCATATCTTCCCTGATACTCATCTTTTGTTTTTTTTCTTTGGATAATAATCATTCACACAGGTATGAGGTGATATCTCATTGTGGTTTTGATTTGCATTTCTCTGTGGATTAATAATTTTGAACATCTTTTAATGTACCTGTTGGCCATCTGTATCTCTTCTTTGGAAAACTGTCTGTTCAAGTTTTCCCCTTTTATAAATCAGATTTTTGTTGTTGTTGAATTGTATGAGTTCTTTATAGATGTTGGATATTAGATCCTTTTCAGATATATAATTTGCAAATATTTTTCTCCCATTCAGTAGGCTACTATTTTATGTTTTCTTTTGCTATGTTTTAAATTTTATGATAGCCCCATTTGTTTGTATTTGCTTTTGTTGCTCTGTGCACCTGCTTTTCTCTTAAGTTCTTTCATTATCTTTACCATCATTGCCTTGAAATCTTTCTCAAGGAGATACCTATCTACTTGAGATAGGGCAGATGCCTATCTCCTCTTCACTTAATTCTTCTTCTGGAGTTTTATATTATTCCTTCATTTGGAATATGTTCTTCCACCACCTAATTTTGCCTGGTTTGTTGTTTTTATTTCTATGTATCTGGTCCTTTGCTTATGTTTCATAACCATGAAGAAGTGGCTTTATGTACCAAACATCTTAGCAGCACACTCCCTTCTCATCATTAGAGCTTTATGCTCTTGGAATGCCCCCTATGTGGGCTGTGTGGGTCCTTCTGCTATGGTGGGATGACTAATGTGGGCAATTTTTTATTCTTTGCTAAGCCTGTCTGGTTGATTGCCAGACCTTATCTTGTGTGAAGGTTGCTGGCCGCTGATTGGAGGGGTCAAGTCACAAGGTGGCTGACTGTAGAACCCTGGTGGGTCCTGGGTTTAGTGCTGGATCTGGGGGTGGAATCAGGGTCCAGGATATTCCAGGGCTGGGGTTTCCCCATCTGCTCCAAGCTTCTTTAAAGTGACAGCTTCTGCCCTGGGTCCCAGAGCATGTAAGATATGGGTGTGCTCTTTAAAAAAAAAAAGTCTATATTTCCCACAGAACTCTGGGTCTCCTGAAAGTGACCCTCAGTGGCCTTTAAAGCCAAACACTTAAAGCCAAAGTTCATCTTCCCAGCACAGGGCTCCCCCGCCCCCTAGACTGGGGACCCAGATGTGAACTTCAGTGCTCTCTCCCTGGGGAGAACTTCTGCAGTTGCACTAATCCGTCCCTTTATGGGTCACCCACCTGTGGTCTCCACTATACTGTAACTTCCCCTCCTACCTGTCTTGTGGTTCTCATTTTTATCTTTATTGTAGAAGATCTTTTCTATTAGATTCGAGTCATTTTCACTGTTGGCTGCTTTATAAATTGTTGTAATTTTCTCCTTTGACTAGTTTTAAACAAAAATTTCTGGATAAAAAATATGTTGATTTAGTATTTTTTGTAATACCTATTACTAAATATAATGATGAGCATTCATAGTATATTTTGGAGTCATTAGAAAAAATATATAGATTTTAAAATTCCAACTTAATTGCATTTCCATGTTGCACAGATTAGTGACTCAGTTCAGTTCAGTCACTCAGTCTTGTCCAACTCTTTGCAACCATATGGACTGCAGCACACCAGGCTTCCCTGTGCATCACCACCTCCTGGAGCACACTCGAAATGATGTCCATCAAGTCAGTGATACCATCCAAAAATTGCATCCTCTGTTGTCCCCTTCTCCTCCTGCCTTCGGTATTTCCCAGCATCAGGGTCTTTTCAAATGAGTCAGTTCTTCACATCAGGTGGCCAAAGTATTGGAGCTTCAGCTTCAGCATCAGTCCTTCCAATGAGTATTCAGGACTGATTTCCTTTAGGATGGACTGGTTGGATCTCCTTGCAGTTCAAGGGGCTCTCAAGAGTCTTCTCCAACACCACAGTTCAAAAGCATCAATTCTTCAGCTCTCAGTTTCCTTTATAGTCCAACTCTAACATCCATACATGACTACTGGAAAAACCATAACTTTGACTAGATGGACTTTTGCTGGCAAAGTAATGTCTCTGCTTTTTAATAGGCTAAAAACATAACATAATAGGTAATGTCTGGGTTGGTCATAACTTTTCTTCCAAGGAGTAAGTGTCTTTTAATTTCATGGCTGCAGTCACCATCTGCAGTGATTTTGGAGCCCCCCAAAATAAAGTCTGTCACTGTTTCCCCATGTATTTTCCATGAAGAGTGATGGGACTAGATGTCATGATCTTAGTTTTCTGATTGTTGAGTTTTAAGCCAACGTTTTCACTCTCCTCTTTCACTTCTTTTAGTTCTTCTTCACTTTCTGCCATAAGGGTGGTGTTATCTGCATATCTTTTGTTGTTGTTGTTTTTGCTAAGTCGCTTCCTTCATGTCTGACTGTGTGCAGCCCCATGGACAGCAGCCTACCAGGCTCCTCTGTCCAAGTGATTCTCCAGGCAAGAACTGGAGTGGGTAGCCATTTCCTTCTGCCCTGCATATCTTAGGCTATTGATATTTCTCGTGGCAATCTAGATTAGTGACCAGATGTATTTAATAGAAGGATAGTCATGTATAAAATATATCCTCCTCCTTGTCATACTCTTTGTCTCTCTTTTTCACTTTCCTTTTTGTTTCTCTCACTAAAGAAGGTAGAATTGCATAAAAAGGAGTTACAAATATTTAATATTTAAAAATCTGTCATATAGATCTGACAGATCATTGGAGGGAGAAAATATTAAAATTTATACAACAATCTTATGTAAACATACTTAATAAATTTTGGTGTTTATTTATAAGAAAAATTCATAGTATATAATAGATATATGCTAAATATTATAAAATACATATTACAAATCCTATTGTGTTAAATGGTGAAATACTTATAAAAATTCCTATTGTGTTAAATGGTGAAATATTGGAAACAATGCCAATAAAGACAATCTCTATAGAAGGATTTCAGTTATCATACTTGCAATATAAAATTTATGAAAGTATAAAAGTTTCTGATACTTTCCTAAAAAACTAGCCAATGTAATTAGATTAGTTGGAATACAAATATGAGTAAAAGAAAAGAGAAGGTGTCTTTAGTGATAAATGATATGTTTAAATTTTAGTCAAGTAATTAGAAAAAATAT
>SJYQ01003631.1:870050-890433 GCA_006410935.1 Redunca redunca
CTGTGGCTGATTCACTTTGCTGCACAGTAGAAACTGACCCCACACTGTAAAACAACTCTACTCCAGCAAAAATTAACTTAGGAATAAACAAACAAATAAATAAAAAGCAGGTGACCAAAACCACTTTCATGGCTTAGCAATCATATAAAATTGACAATTTCAAATAAAACAGCACGTGAAAAACAAGTTGCATTGGTTCCCTCCTCCCTCTCCAGGGCTGTCATGGGAAAGAAAAGGCATTTATCTGGGCTTTTGGGAGTGGGAGTCTGGCCCGAGGTCCAGGTGTGCCTGCAGACAGGAATAGAGTTCACAGGTTGGTTATGGCACCTCCTTTATCTCCAGGGCATAAACCCCTCACCATCCACCCCACTCCGCGACGGCTGTGGTTCTTCTGGAAAGAGGTGGAAAAGAAACTTGAGGAAGAAGGAGGAAGCATAAAACAGAGCTGAGCATTAATCCACGTCAAAGTATTTAGAGTAATCAATATTTGAAAAATTAATGTAAAACAATGTGAGAATTCAAGGTCCTTTGAGGATTTTCTCGCAGTCATATTACTCTTTTATTTAAGCAAGAGTCAAACGAGGGCTTGGGACACTGCAATGCAAAGCCTGCTGCTGCTGCTGCTAAGTCACTTCAGTCGTGACCGACTCTGTGCAACCCCATAGATGGCAGCCCACCAGGCTCTGCCATCCCTGGGATTCTCCAGGCAAGAACACTGGAGTGGGTTGCCATTTCCTTCTCCAATGCATGAAAGTGAAAAGTGAAAGTGAAGTTGCTCAGTCGTATCCGACTCTGTGACCCCATAGACGGTAGCCCACCAGGCTCTGCTGTCTCTGGGATTCTCCAAGCAAGAACACTGGAGTGGGTTGCCATCCCCTCATATAAATGCTAGCATATATTATTGTTACTTTATAAAAATGCTTAGAAAGAACATGGAAAGTATAGGAGTACAAATGTTACCAGCAGTAATTATTTCTGGTGTGTTGTTGGAGATTTGAGTCAGATGACTTATAGATTTATTCCTATTAATCTTTGGATTTCACTTTGCCATAAGCATATATTCATTTTTATAATTAAAAATCTAGTTAAACATTGATTCTCTTTTCATTTAGTCCGAGAATATATTGATCTTTCTCTTCCATTTTAATTAAGCTTCTAATCTGTATTCGCAGTGGTGAGTAGGATCATACCCAGGAGAGAGAGCAGAAGGGAGCTTTATTATCTTATCTACTGACCTCATTTCTTTACACATTTTAACTTGGTCCTGAATCATTAACAACAGAAAAAAGTTTTTATTGAGAGTCTGTGAGATGATAGACATTCTGTTGGAGGGTTTATCTGTGTAATCTCATTTAAGTATCACCACATGCTGTGAGAAAAGTAATACAGACTCCATTCTATAGGTGATGAAACTGAGGCACAGACCATTTCAGAAACCTTCCCAAAGTCGAATGAGAATCCATGTTAGAGCTGGTGCTCTTTCAACCATTTTACACGTGTTCCTTGGTGAGTTATTTAAATTTTCTGCGTATGGGCATAGCACTGCCTCTCCTGTTAACCTTTTGGTTTATTCTGAGTAACAAGTACAATAGGAGAAATACATCAACAATAATTTGAAATACAGAGCACGCTATTTCAGAGTATGCATGCCCACTCAGTCGTGTCCGACTCTTTGCAAACTTATAGACTGTAGCCCTCTAGGCTCCTCTGTCGATAGGATTTTCCAGGAGAGAATACTGGAGTGGGTTGCCATTTCCTCCTCCAGGGAAACTTTCAGAACCAGAGATTAAATCCAGACTCCTATGTCTCCTGCATTGTAGGGGATTTCTTTACTACTGAGCTATCAAGGAAGCCCACACTATCTCAGAGGTTGCAACTCAAATACCTTCAGACCCAGGGATGAATGAAATGGGAAAGGGGTAATTTGCCAGCCAAATAGAATATACCCTGGCCACAATTTGGCATAATAAGCAGCCACCATGTGGGACCACTCCACTGAACAAATGCAATGAAATATCAGAGAAGAGTTTTGTTTAAGCTTGTTTTTTTTTATACTTAGAACAATACAGCAAGGTGGTTAGGAGCATGAAAATGGAATCAGACAGACATGAGTCAAAATCCTGGTTAATCGTTTCCTAATAGTATGATTAAAGGCAGGTTGCTAACTTCTGTGAAGCTCAGTCTTGACATGTGAACAATCTTACGAAATTGATTTATTTTGAAAAAACTCTGTTTTTGTATTTTTATTATCCTCCTCTTAACTTCAAAATCATGTTGTTATTATATACTAAAAATCCATAGGCTTTTTTAGCATAATTACTAAATACATGCAATCAGACATAAACAGAGACCTGGTCTTTTAAAATTTAAATTGTTTTGTCCTCAAATTTTTAGCTACATTTTTTAATACTGTGGCTATTGTTTTTAGCTAAGTATTTCAGTACAAGGTAGGCTAACCTTGAACTTAATCTAAGCAGGGATGTTTGAAGTGTCAAAGGGATTTGATAGCATGGCTATTTCACATCGATAGCATTATTTAAAATTAAAATTTGAGAACCATTCCCTATTTGCTTCTTCATGGCTATTACTTTTTTGTAAAAGTGATTCACTTTCTAAAAAGTTATTAAAGGATTTTGGTGGCATTGGTACAAAAATGCTGTCAGTTACCTTTGAGTACAATTAACTTTATTGTATACATCATTACCAAATTATTATTAGAAAGCATCTCCTGTGTTAACAGAACCCAATCTCCTCATTTTGTTTCTATTGCACTTCTGTAACTCTGTGTGATGAACATTATTTTTTTCATGTAGAATAACTGAGGATAAGACCAAGGCATGATTTTTTGAATCCCTGCATATTATGCTCCTCTGCCCTTAAAAGCCTTATCTTGCACCTTGCATGAAGAAGTTTATTTATAGTTTCTTTCAAAAAACTGATGATATACTTTAGTGCTATAACTTTATATGCAAGGAAAAATGCGATAGTAGGTTTTCTTCAGATCAGTTCAGTTCAGTTGCACAGTCGTGTCTGATTCTTTGTGACCCCATGGACTGCAGCACGCCATGCCTCCCTGTCCATCATCAACTCCTGGAGTTTACACAAGCTCATCTCCATTGAGTTGGTGATGCCATCCAACCATCTTATCCTCTGTGGTCCCCTTCTCCTCCTGCCCTCAATCTTTCCCACATCAGGGTCTTTTCAAATGAATCAGCTCTTTGCATCACATGGCCAAAGTATCAGAGTTTCAGCTTCAACATTAGTCCTTCCAATGAACACCCAGGACTGGTCTCCTTTAGGATGGACTGGTTGGATCTCCTTGCAGTCCAAGGGACTCTCAAGAGTCTTCTCCAACACCACAGTTCAAAAGCATCAATTCTTCAGTGCTCAGCTTTCTTTATAGTCCAACTCTCACATCCATACATGACTACTGGAAAAACCATAGCCTTGACTAGACAGACTTTTGTTGGCAAAGTAATGTCTCTGCTTTTTAATATGTTATCTAGATTTACTTAGTGCTATCCATTTGTAAAAAATATAACCTGATGTTGCAACTAACTATCATATAGCTATAAATATAACAGAACAAATAGCATTTACTAAATTGTTTTCGATGAAACCCAAAAGATGTAAATCTAGATTTTTTTTTACATTTTCCTTGCCTTTTTTACTTGTTTATTATAAATTATTTAAATATATTAGCCAACAAATGTTCTATTTTCTTAGAAAATAAGCAAAATCGATCTCTAGGGATTGATTTGACAGAGGTTCAAGAATCTATTAATGCTGACTATGGCCACCAGTTTCAGTCATGACTGGTAATTGGGCAGTATTGATAGAAATGTCAAGATTAAGACAGATGATTCACCAGTTGGGTTGAAATTACAGAATGATATAATGTCTGAATCTTCCCTGGTGGCTCAGTTGGTAAAGAATCTGCCTGTAATGCAGGAGATCCAGGTTCGATCCCTGGGTTGGGAAAATCCCCTGGAGAAGGAAATGGCAACCCACTCCAGTACTCCCTTGCCTGGAGAATTCCAAAAAAAGAGGAACTGGGCAGGGTACAGTCCATGGGATCACAAAGAGTCAGACATAACTGTGTGACTAACTAACTAGAGTTTCTGAATCATTTCAGAAAATAGCTCTGATTCTTTTTAAAAAAATAGCACTTTAAAAAAATTATTGCAATACTTATGTAATATGCTACAACTTAAGTTTTAGACTGAAAAAGATATCGACATCTGTACTGTGAAGAGAGTACTCAAATAGTATCTGTCTTCCTCACTCACTCAAGTTGGGGTTGCAATTTATTTGTTTTATTCAAACCTAGGGTCACATGTCCTGTGCTGTGCTTAGTCACTTAGTCATGTCTGACTATTTGTGACCCCGTGGACTGTAGCCCACCAGGCCTCTCTGTCCATGGGAATTATCTAGGCAGGAATACTGGAGTGGGTTGCCATGCCCTCCTCCAGGGGATTTTCCCAACCAAGGGATTGAACTTAGGTCTCCCACACTGCAGGCGGATTCTTTACCATCTGAGCTACCAAGGAAGCCCAAGAATACTGGAATGGGTAACCTATCCCTTCTCCAGGGATAGGAATTGAACCAGGGTCGCCTGCATTCCAGGCAGATTCTTTGCCAGCTGAGCTACTAGGAAAGCCCTAGAGTCACATTGTAATGCACACACACACACACACACACACACACACACAAAACAGGAAAATTTTCAAAAGATTTCATAGGTCAACATTTTCCCTTAGTTTTACTCTGGTCAGTGCCTGGGCTCTGCCTCCCTAGACTACTATTCCTGCCACAGAATCACCCAAAACTTTAAGGTGACTTTTGCTTCTTGAGCTGAAATGTAATGCATGACCCTTCCTCTTGCTCTAAAGTTTCTGGCTGATGGTCTCATTCACAGGATAAAAAACATGTCCATGGCATAGTTAATGGATTTATTGGATATTTGCTATTCAGTTCAGTTCAGTTCAGTCGCTCAGTCATGTCCGACTCTTTGTGACCCCATGAATCGCAGCATGCCAGGCCTCCCTCTCCATCACCAACTCCCGGAGTTCACTCAGACTCACGTTCATCGAGTCAGTGATGCCATCCAGCCATCTCATCCTCTGTCGTTCCCTTCTCCTCCTGCCCCCAGTGCCTCCCAGAATCAGTCTTTTCCAGTGAGTCAGCTCTTCGCATGAGGTGGCCAAAGTACTGGAGTTTCCGCTTTAGCATCATTCCTTCCAAAGAAATCCCAGGGTTGATCTCCTTCAGAATGGACTGGTTGGATCTCCTTGCAGTCCAAGAGACTCTCAAGAGTCTTCTCCAACACCACAGTTCAATTAGGCTATTTATTTTACATTTTTGTGGGCTAGAAAAGTATCAAATCTGTCAAATTTGTATAAAATAACTAATTGTCTGGAGACATATAAGAAAACACATATTTGATTGAGTTGAACTGTGTGTGTGTGTACGTGTGTGTGTGTGTGTGTACATGTGTGTGTGTGTTTAATGCTCTGTCTAGCTAGTTCACTTTAAATAGTAGCAAGAAACTTTCTATGTGAGAAGATGCATGAACCAAATGAAAAAGCAATTTGAAAGAAAGCTCACTACACATAATGCCACTAGAGTAACAAAGCTATCTTAGATTTTCTATAGATGCTTCTGGTGCTTGCTTATGTATTTGTTTCATATCACTGTCACCAGAGTTCATATATAATTAGTATTTTCTTTGCTGTCTTAATTATTAGCCATCTGAGGTATATCATTATTGGCCAAAGGATATAGAGCGATGGCTATTGGGCTCTCACAGATAAAGTTCGCTCTTAGAAAGAGTAGTTGGCAAGATGTCAGCAAAGACATGCTCTGTGTTCTTGTCTAAGAGTCAAGGAAGGAGTATCTTATCTGTATTTTTATTTTAAAAGTAGTAATTAATTATTTATTAAGTGCATTTACTGAGCATTATTATATGCTGGGCATCATGTCAAATCCTGGGTATAACAATCGCTGCTTTTAAAGAGATAGAAAATCTCCTTTGTGAAAAGTCAGGACAGCATGAAGTAGTAGGAGAGGTATTCAGGGTTCTCTGGGAAAAGACAGCAGGTAGTCTGGTTTCAAGGGTCATCAAGAAGTTCAGTGTGACTGAAGCAGAGAATGTGAGGCAAGCCAGCAAAACACTGAGGCCAGAGAAGCAGTGGGGACTAGGGTGGCAGATATGTAGTCTAGAATTGTATTTTTGGGTGATGCTTGGAGAAGATATTACAGAAGCAAACATGAAAGTAAACAGACAATTTTAGAGGCTACTGTAGTAATCCCAGGAAGAGGAGATATAATTTGGACCATGGCAGTTTACAGCAGGAGCAGAGAATACTGGAAGGTTGAATCAAGAGAAATTATAGAAAAATAGAAAAAAAAAATCACCCACATTCACCACCAATAAGCAACCAGTATAATTCCCATAAAAATGTTTATACATATGTACATATATGTATATATGTTGTTTAGTTGCTAAATCATACCTGACCCTTTTGTGACTCCATGAACTATAGCCCATCAGACTCCTCTGTCCATGGGATTCTTCAGGCAAGAATACTAGAGTGGGTTGCCATTTTCTTCTCCTGGGGCGGGGGAGAAGGGTCATCTTCCTGACCCAGAGATAGAACTTACATCTCCTACATTGGCAGATTCTTTACCACTGAGCCACCTGGAAAGCCTGCCTGTATATGAAATCATAAGCATATTTGTGCTTTCGCCTACGTATTTGTTATTTTATAGCAGAGCTTAAGTAAGACTATGTAGTAAGTGAAGTATGCTTTCATCACTAGTCACTTTTTTTGGGGGGGGCGGGTAGGGCTTTTCTCCCTATTTAATCTTCACTTTCCCAAGTGTGCAATATTTTTATTTTGGTGTCAACTCATTCTTATCAGTTCCTGCCTCCTAAATCCTTTGCTCCCTGTGCTCTATTATCAAAATCAACCTCTTTCTAGAGTAATTTTCTAGATATGCTGGTAGTCAGAATAATAGATTCCCAAAGAAGTTCACATTCATATCCCTGAAACCTGTGAATATGTTACTTTCTCCTGCAAAATGGATTTTGCATATGTGATTAAGGACCTTGAGATGAGATTATCCTGGGTTATGTGTGGGTTGGCTCATTGTAATCACAAGGACCCTTAAAAGATGGAAAAGGGAGACAGAAGAGTCAGAAAAGGAGCCAGGAAGGTGAAAAAATAGGTCAGAGAAAGAAAAAGATATTTGAAGATTTTATACAATTGGCTAGGGAGATGTAATTTGGGGCCACCAGCCAAGAAATGTGGGTGCCCTCTACAAGCTACAAAGCAAGGGAATGAGTTTTTCCCTCAAGCTTCCACAAGAAATGCAGCCTTGTTAACACTTTAATTTTAGCCCAGTGAAACCCAGTTTGATCTTCAGTCTTTCAGAACTGTAAGATAAGTAATTTTTTTAAGCCACTAAATCCATGGTAATTTGTTAAACAACAGGAAACAAATACCAAAATCTATTAGAAAGAAGCAGCTTGACTCACATGGAGTTATATTCAAATGACAAAGTTTAACATGTGGTCTTTCCTTTTTTATCCCCAGATAAAGTCCAAAGACTGTCAAATGTTACAATTTCAGGAATCGGTCTTTTAGGGAAGATATGTGAGGTTGGGTGCAGGCAGAGGAGTGGTGAGCATTTATGATGGGAAGAACTTTCCTGGAGGTCTTCATAGTCCTCAGATTCCCAGGAGTCATCTTCCTTCCTACAAGTCTCAGAGATATTCACCAACTCAACTGCACTCAATGCAAGCTTTCCATGTGAATTTCTTTTGAGTTATAAAGGCTTAAAGGTTTTGTCCATATATGTGTACATGTGTGTGTATCCATAGTTTGGCATGAATGAGGATTCAGATACTTTCCAGTGCATTTTTACACAAATTTCACTTTTACTTTTAAAATCAATAGTTTAGATTTTGTATTGGCTCAGATACTTATTTGCAAGGGATCTTACATTCATATGTCTTTAAATTATTATCTCTCAAAAAAGGGAATTTCCTGCATCTTGAATAGACACCAGATGTCGAATGTGAGGGAGCTGGGGGTGGAAGGAGATGCACTGTGAAAGATGAGAGGATAATTCTGTTGGCTGATGGGACTATGAGATTGAATAGATGTTCAGTGAAATGGAAGAAATGGAAGAGCTGGAGTATCACTTGTCACTTGCATTGTTTTTAATTTATCAAAAACACGGTCATCACTTTAGCTTCAGAGGCGTATCTGATGCAAACATCAAAGGTGTTTTATCCTCTTTTATACTCATCAGGAAGGAGAGGAAAAGTTTCATCCCAGTATCATACAGGTCTCTGAACCAAAGCCTTAGGCTCCAAGAACAAAAGAATATCAAAGATATTATTGGAGCGTGAAAAGTGATCTCTTAGGAAATTGGGGCTTTATAGATTCAAATTTGCCTTTGCAATTGTTCCTGACCTGAATTATAGCTGACTCTAACAGACACAGCTGGAGCCTTCTCTCTGACTTACTGTCCTAAGTAAATGCTCTGCTGTGTTTTCCAGCATCTGAGGCTTACTGGTAAGGTTCCAGAACTCCCTCAGAGTGTTTTACCGTGATCCTCTCATTTCACAGCATGGAAAAGTGGGGCTGGCACCACATGAGGAAGAAGGTGATGACATCTTGGTATCAAATGACTCTGGGAATGATTACAGAGGGTGGCCAGATGATTTATAGTTGTATGGCTCAAGAACATACTTCATGATCCCTTTGGAACTTCACAGCAGTGCAAGGATGCCAATGGAGCAGATGATATAAAAACCATTTTAAAATCTTGGGAGCTATGCCTAAAAGATGTTACTTGTATCTCAGATCACAGACTCAGTAAGTTGTAAAGCCAAGATTGGCACCTTGGTCTGATGCCTTGTCTGAAGTTGAATCCAGCTCATACTGAACTCATATTATTTAAAGAGTGTTCTGCTGATGCCCTGAAGCCTAAGCATCAGAAATACTTTTCAAAAAATTAATGCCTGGGCTCCGCCTGAGATCCTCTGGGCATGGAGTTTAGGAGTCTGCATTTTAAATGAGTTCACAAGGAAATTCTTTTGCACACCCAAATCTGAGAACATCTAAGCTTCTGGAGTCTCATTTCTAAAAGTATGATCAATGGATCAGCATCACCTGGGAGGTTATTAGAACTAGAGAGCCCCATGCCAAATTTCAGACCTACTGGATCAAAATTTGTATCATAAGATTTGCAGAGCATCTGACTCATGAACATCTGAGAAACTCCAATTAAGCTTGGTGTTAAAGGTTAATTAATGTCTTGTCAAACTGAGGAAAGCACAGTTGGGATTTAATACATATGACTTTTGGTTTTCCCTGAATGAAGCCCAAGTTAGCCAGTCCTCATTTCTAGGTCTGACATAGGAAGGATCAAGGTATATGTTAGAGGACTTACTTGGTGTTTGTATGTATCAGGCAAGCTTATGGAAAATGTTGCTCCACTATCTGGACTGCTGAAACAGTGAGGCCCATCAGATATGAAAGCTCTAGCTATCTTGTTATCTCTGCATACAGTCTGTTACACCAAACTGAACCGTGAGATAGCACTAACAACTGAAACTTGAGGAAGGAGAATTTGAGCAAGTGGAAAATTCTGGAAAGGGGACTCCAGATAGAAATTGAAGTTAGTAACAATGCAAGTGCCTGTACTTCCTATCCCTGGAAAACTTCTGTTTTCAAAACTACCATAGTGGATAGAAGGCTCTCCACTGAGATTAAAATCTCTGAGGAAAGACTTCTGATCTTTGGCATGCACCTTGCAAAATGGACAACTTCTTATGTCACTTTGGGGAATTTAATATTTGTTCTAGAAAATCCAAACATTTTCCATCTCAGAAAATTCCAGATTGTAACGTCATTTAGTAATTAGGGTTGATGACGGAGACAGAGAACACAACAGACTTCTTGAACTACTTCCAGCACATAATTTGTATGATAGGTCACCTGTGAAAAGTTATATGAACTTTTCAGCAGGATGTATTCTCTGCTGATGCAGGGTGAAGGGCACTTTTTAAAGGGCCAGGGAAACAAATTGTGGTCCTAGTAGTTCCTGGCACAGGCTGGGTAATTTTTTGATTTTAGCCTAAAATATTCTAATAGAAGAGAGAAATAAATGTACACAGAAAGAAAGCTGGTAAAAAAAACAATACACAGTGGGAAGGGATTTTGAAAACATTTTTTATTAAGGACAAATATTGGTTTAAATACCTGTGTTAAGTTTTCAGTTAAAAATTTTACCTTAATTGTTGAAGCTCCCAAAATCCTGAGGACCAAGTAAACATTCTTCTCAAAGGATGATATGCTTTATACTTAATCTCAAAGAACTTGGTGATTTGAGGCTGCTTTAAATTTAATCTTATAGGACAGATATATAAAATGGAATGCAAGCAGATGTGTTAAATCTATTCCAAGGAAAAGGAATTCCTAACAAAGCAATCAGCCTCCAGAACAGCCTCCAGGACAGGACTTTTACCTTGAACAGTAAAAGCAGACATTATTAAACTTTTAAAAGCTTACTTTGAAGGAATGTGGAATTGTTTAATATCATTTTAGTGAGGAGGAAAGGAAGAGACTGTGTTACATTATTTATCCAGGATCTTTGAAGGCAGCTTTTTTTTTCCTCAGCTGGTTCATTTTAGTGTTAATGAGCATTAAGCTCATATATCAGAGAAAGAATAATAAACCTTTAAATGTCAACCCAAAGGAGGTCTTTATTTTTCTACTTACAGCTGTGAAGCAGGCAAGATAATTTAAAATATGAAAACCAGAAAAGTTACATGAAAATGTATTAAGGGGAAACTGGAGGAGGCATGAAATTGCAGAATATTTGAACAGGAAAAGATTTTACCTGCCCATTCAGCCCATAGTAGTGAAGGAAAAGAATACTCCTTTAAGGGATTGACAACCTGGAATTAGAAACTTGCAGTTAAAACATGGAAGTGTAACCCCTTATATTTGTCTTTACAATGGCAAATGGGAACATTTAGACATTAACTTTATCTATAAGGATGAGCTGATTGATGGCTTATAAAGTAAGATTTCTGTCTTATACATGATACTAAATCAGAAAAAAAGAAGTAAATGCTAGAGAGGGTGTGGAGAAAACGGAACCCTTTTACATTGTTGGTGGGAATGCAAACTAGTACAGCCACTATGGAGAACAGTGTGGAGATTCCTTAAAAAATTGCAAATAGAACTGCCTTATGACCCAGCAATCCCACTGCTGGGCATACACACCAACGAAACCAGAATTGAAAGAGACACATGTATCCCAATGTTCATTGCAGCACTGTTTATAATAGCCAGAACATGGAAACAACCTAGATGTCCATCAGCAGATGAATGGATAAGAAAGTGGTGGTACATATACACAATGGAGTATTGCTCAGCCATTAAAAAGAATACATTTGAATCAGTTCTAAGGAGATGGATGGAACTGGAGCTGATTATACAGAGTGAAGTAAGCCAGAAAGAAAAACACCAATACAGTATACTAACGCATATATATGGAATTTAGAAAGATGGTGATGATGACCCTGTATGTGAGACAACAAAAGAGACTCAGATCTGTAGAGTGGACTTTTGGTCTCTGGGGGAGAGGGAGAGGGTGGGATGAGATGGGAGAATGGCATTGAAACATGTATACTATCATGTAAGAAACGATTTGCCAGTCTATGTCCGATGCAGGATGCAGGATGCTTGGGGCTGGTACATGGGGAGGACCCAGAGAGATGTTATGGGGTGGGAGGTGGGAGGGGATTCATGTTTGGGAACGCATGTACACTCGTGGTGAATTCATGTCAATGTATGGCAAAACCAATACAGTATTGTAAAGTAAACTAAAGTTAAAATAAAAATTAAAAAAAAAAAAGAAGTAAATAATGAAGAGCCATTCAGGGTGCTGCTAAAGGACATGAATCATTGTAGTGCAATTGCAAGCCAACAATAATAAATATGCTTAGAGTTTAGGGCAGAGCAAAGTATTCCTTTTGAAGACAGCAAGAGCAGGTCTCTCAGGGAGTGTCGCCATGTAACAACCAAAATGATATTTGCTGCTGCTGCTGCTAGTGCTGCTGCTAAGTCGCTTCAGTCGTGTCCAACTCTGTGCGACCCCATAGACAGCAGCCCACCAGGCTCTGCCATCCTTGGGATTCTCTAGGCAAGAATGCTGGATTGGCTTGCCATTTCCTTCTCCAACTCATCAAAGTGAAAAGTGAAAGTGAAGTCTCTCAGTCGTGTCCGACTCTTAGCGACCCCATGGACTGCAGCTTACCAGGCTCCTCCGTCCATGGGATTTTCCGGGCAAGAGTACTGGAGTGGGGTGCCATTGCCTTCTCCGAAATGATATTTGAGTTAGAAAAATTGTTCAAACTGAGTGATTCTACAAATTCAACAGAGAAATAAAAAAATTATGCCTCAAGAATTGAACACACACCTAGACATAAAGAGAGGCCGGTATGCAGCTAAACCAGACTTGTTCTGAGCAAGTAATTTAGGAGAAAGTTGGAACATAGTCAAAAAAATGAGCAGGTTATCTCAGAGAATCAAAGGATGTGCCTTCTTTCTCCCCAGCACCAGGATTTTGTTACATCTGCTTCTGTTGTTTTTATTGTGGGTATTCTTGGCGTATCTCTACCCTGCTCCCTAGATCTGATGACTTTCTACTTTCTTATTACTAGACGGTCTATGACTTTAAGCCACGGAATGTAGAGGAGTTGGAAGTGTACCACTAGAGTGGAATTTCGCAGAGAAGCCAGGCAAATGAACACTGCTGCCCAGATGTAGCCTGACTTACATGTTTGCAGGCTGTCTGATCATCTGTGTGAGGGGACTGAGAACCACCTGAGGCTTCCTGAAGAGCAAGCCATCTGTCACTGGACTAATGTTTCACTGTTGGAGATTGAGTCCTTGAAGGCTTTTTTGGGGTCTTGCAGTTATCCATGTGCAGGCAAAAGCTTGTAAGAATGGTGTTCTATGTCATTGGGACAGTCTTTCATTGTTGTTGTGATTGTGCTCAGTCATATTCAAGTCTTCCCAATCCCATGGACTGTAGCCCACCAGGTTCCTCTGTCCATGGAATTTTCCAGGCAAGAAATCTGGAGTGGATTTCTGTTTCCTACTCCAGGGCATCTTCCCAACTCAGGGATCAAACCTGGGTTTCTTGTCTCTTCTGGATTGGCAGGTGGATTCTTTACCACTGTACCACCTGGGAAGCCCAAGCTCAGTCTTTAGTAAGAGGTTAAAGGACAATTTGGTATATCACGAGTAGGGAATATGGGGAGCCAGAAAATATTTCATAATTTAGTTTATGGCAATTAGCTCATGGATTACTACATGGATTTAATAAGAAGTTTCAAAAATGCTATCTCTTTTTCTTTTCTTTTTCTCTTTGTTCTTCCTTCTCTGTCTTCTTTTTCAGCGCCTTACTCGGAAACTTTTGCTGCCCACCTACAGAAATGTGCATTGTAAATTACATTAATTATAATGCACCTAGAGCATCTCCATGCTGCACTTCCTTCTCTGTTTGCTAGTCCAGCATCTCATGTTTATAAAAGCTGTGTTCTCTTAGACAGCTTGAGGGCCTTACTCTTGCTAACAAGAGAAGATCTGATAGAAAATTCACTCTAAGCTGTTAATGGTTTATTATATAGTTCCTGCCATATAGATAAATGTTTCTGCCAAAAAGAGGATAGAGAGAGGATAGAAAGAAAAGGTTAACTAAACACTTGACCAAATCCAAAGAATAACTAATGGAAACCTTTTGAGCATTATGTCACCTGCAAGAGGGAGATACTTTGGGGTTACTGGTGGTTCCCCTAACATTTTTCAAATCATTCTTTTCTGTGTGAGGCTAACATGGCTTACATTTAAGAGGAAGTTAACTTGTATGTTACTGGGAAGTAAGGGCAATACTTTATTAAAATTGCAGTCATATTTTTCTTGTCAGGATGGATTTTTTTTCTACCAGTCTGCAGTTTTCTCACTCTTAACCCTCAAAAGCAAACGGATTTGGGGACACAAATGCAAAAAATCTTTGAAGACAAATATATTCCCCATTTGACATCAAAAATTATAGTGCAAAACAAAGACAAATAATAGAATTTTTAATAAAAACTTTTTTTTATTTTATGAGCTACATTTTTTCCCTTTACTTGGATATAAGAGGATATGTCACATTATAAAGAATATTGATGGGAGNCAAATAATAGAATTTTTAATAAAAACTTTTTTGTATTTTATGAGCTACATTTTTTCCCTTTACTTGGATATAAGAGGATATGTCACATTATAAAGAATATTGATGGGAGAGACTTTTCTGATGGTCTAGTAGTTAAGAATCTGCAATTCCAATGCAGCAGGTATGGAACTAAGATCCCACATGCTACAGGGTGTGGCCAAAAAACAAAGAATAATGACTGGAGAAAATTGTTGGGGGTTCATGTAGGAACAAAGAATAACAAATAATTTCGTTGGGAAATTATTCACAATGATTCAGAGCATGGCAATCTTTTGTTTGTTTGTTTTAAGAAATCGGAATTAGGTCACTGTAAGGAAATAGCACACTTGAACTCAATGACTGATGGGAATTTGATAGAGGACTCTTTTGTAAAAGAGGTTACAAGGGATACTGCAGTACCAAAAGGTGTGCAAGGATGGGAAGGAGGAAACAAGACTGAGAAACTGCATGGGAAGTTCAGGGGAAGTGATAGGTTAGGAGTTTTGGATCGGCATGTACACACTGCTACATTTAAAACAGATAACCAACAAGAACCTACTGTACATCACAGGGAACTCTGCTTAATACTCTGTAATAACCTAAAGGGGAAGAGAATTTGAAAAAGGATACATGCATATGTGTAACTGATCACTTTGCTTGTATACTTGGATGTAACACAACATTGCTAATCAATTCTATTCTAATGTAAAACAAAAATTAAAAAAATTTTAATATATGTAATGCTACCCCCTACAAAAAGAAAAAAGAAAATGCATGGGAAGGGCTGATAGGCTATGGCCTTCTGTAGGACAAGTATGTAGTAGTGACTTGGTAGGAGAGAGCTGGAAAAATAAAACCCTTAGCCAGCCTCATTCTTTTCCTGTCAAACTAGTTCTGGTTACTGTGTGTGTGATCAGTTGTGTCTGACTCTTTGTGACCCCACGGACTGTAGCCCACCAGGCTCTTCTGTCCTTAGGACTTTACAGGCAAGAATGCTGGGGTCGGTTGTCATTTCCTCCTCCAGGGGATCTTCTCACCCTAGTATCAAACCCATGTCTCCTGGGTCTCCCGCACTGGCATGTGGACTCTTTACTATTAAGCTATGTGGGAAGACCCCGGGCTATAGAGACACCAAATTTATAAAAGGTATTCTTTTGAAGAATATCAGTCAGAATTCTAGATCTTACATAGGCACATGACCATACTGTACCAGAGCAGAGAGACTATTTACCACAATTGGCAAATTGTTGGAACAGTTGTGGAAAGATGAGGAAAGGTGATTGGCAGAAAGGGGTTTCATATCTGAGCTGACAGTTATTGGTATAATATAAAGGAAACTATAAAGATCATACTGATATGGTTGAAACAATCAAATGAGAATTCCCTAAATTAAGATAGGTATGGTTCAGGAATTGGCCATTTGGAGTTAGAGAATGGTCATGACTGTTGGAAGAGACAGCCAGGTATAACTCTAAAATACTGCATGAACTCAAAGTTATAAAGAATGAGGTTTCTGGGGATACTGGCTCATTACCCAGAATAATTGTATGGTGAGATAGACTGTTATTCATAAATCAGGTGTCACGACTATTAGTAAATATTTGTGAACAAGGGAATATTGGTCTGTTTTTATGTCCAGAATAAAAGAACTGCTATAATAGGCCATCAGGGAGCCTGGTGGCCTGCTGTCTATGGGGTCGCACAGAGTCAGACACGACTGAAGCGACTTAGAAACAGCAGCCAGGAAACAGTACGAAAAGTATATACTCAAAAGAACCTCAGTCTACTTCATAAGAGAGAAATTTGCAGAAATTAGTAAGAATTAGATCTCTTGTCTGCCAAGTTTGCAAATCTCATCTACAGGTGAACTCAACTAACTAACACAGAAAAGGTATAAAATCTACTGATCATCAAGGAACAGGGTGCAATTCAAGCCAGAGGTGCTAGAGCAAATGTGAGAAGGCAACAATCACCCAAGTATTCCCCTATTCTTTGAAAGTTAACACTTGAAACAAAATCCCATTGAGTGGTGTAAGGAGGTCCACGAGTCTTAATTATGGGATGCCCCACAGCCAGGCTTATGGGAACTAGACCTGCTAATATGCTACCAGTAAGGCATAAGCAGCATTACAGTGACCTGTGACACAGTGGGATGTCTCGCAGCTAAATATTCATGTGCAATATGTCCCCCCTTGAGTGAAAGCAAAGCCTTGGAGAAGGCGGTTTTAAATGGCAATGTCTCATATTTGTTTCCTGGGAAATTACCCATTTCTCAGTTAAGCAAAAGTGTGACTGAACATAAATTATTAAAATGGGCATGGTCACAGATTTTACCTCTCCTCCATCCCATCAATAACAATCCTAAGTTTCTAAGTCAATTTCCCTCCCTCCTTTCTTCTCCTAAAATGGAAATATTCTCAGTGCAGTTGGTAATGAGAGGATTTGCAGGAAGAAGTCTGGGGTAAAAGGCACATCAGGAGATTGGAAGAGAAAGCTTTAGGTGAAATAGCTGAAAGTTGAGAGAAATGAGTAGGCCAGAACAAAAGATGAGTGTTTCTGAAGATTATCTAATCTTATATACAGCTTTGGAAAAATGCGATTTAATATTTTTAGGTAACAATATTTTACTTTGATTCAGTCGTTCAAAAATATGTTGTTAGAAATCAACTGGGAACAGTGGGATAACAAAAGGGTAACCAAATGGTGGCTCTCATGGGATTCACCTTGCAGGTATGTTGTATATTGTGGTTTCTTGTGGTTTGCTTCATATCCATCCTCATCAGTATTAAGTGATGGACCCTACATATTCTGGGTTTCTAAAATTTACAGTAGGAACAAAAAAAAATACAAGCAAAATTTGCCTTATGTGAGCTCAGTCTCATTTTTCTACACATTCTTCCTAGGTTCTGGACTTCTTGCATCACATCCCTTCCTATTTCTACATCTCATATTCTGTTAATTCTTTCTGATCTTAAAATCTGCATGCTGTACTTTTGGGGAGAAGTTTTCTTATTTCTTAGAACTTCAAAGTTTTTGATTTGTAAAGGAAGGGATACTAGTCTCTGAACTCTAATTCATTATGTCACTTTGCTGTTGTTCAGTTGCTCAGAGTCATGTCCGATATTTTGCCACCCCGTGGACTGTTGCACGCCAGGCCTTGCTATCCCTCACTATTTCCTGGCGTTTTCTCAAACTCATGTCCATTGAGTCAGTGATGCCATCCAACCATCTCATCCTCTATCGTCCCCCTTCACCTCCTGCCTTCTATCTTTTCCAGCATCAGGGTCTTTTCCAGTGAGTCAGCTCTTCACATCAGGTGGCCAAAGTATTGGAGTTTCAGCTTCAGCATCAGTCCCTACAATGAATATTCAGGGTTGATTTACTTTAGGATTGACTGGTTTGATCTCCTTGTAGTCCAAGGGACTTTCAATGGTCTTCACCAGCACCACAGTTCAAAGGCATCAGTTCTTCAGCACTCAGACTTCTTTATGGTCCAACTCTCACATCCATACATGACTACTGAACAAACCATGCTAAGTCACTTCAGTCGTGTCTGACTCTGTGCGACCCCATAGACAGCAGCCCACCAGGCTCCCCCGTCCCTGGGATTCTCTAGGCAAGAACACTTGAGTGGGTTGCCATTTCCTTCTCCAATGCATCAAAGTGAAAAGTGAAAGTGAAGTCACTCAGTTGTGTCCAACCCTTAGTGACCCCATGGCCTGCAGCCTACCAGGCTCCTCCATCCATGGGATTTTCCAGGCAAGAGTACTGGAGTGGGGTGCCATTGCCTTCTCCAATAAAAAACCATAGCTTTGACTAGATGGACCTTTGCTGGCAAAGTAATGTCTCTGCTTTTTAATACACTGTCTAGGTTTGTCACAGCTTTTCTTCCAAGGAATAGCAACTTCTAATTTCAAGGCTGCAGTCACCGTCTGCAGTGATTTTGCAGCTGCTAATGAAGATCAAATGAAATACTGAAAGAGAAAGTGCTGTAAAAAATATGAATAACTTGGAACAGAATTGTTTATAGCCTGTGTGTGAAACCTGGATAAACCTGTGTATGGAGAACTTTCAAAAGTGACATTTACCAGGCTCCTCCCCTAGATATTCTGATCCTGTTGAGTTGGGTTCCTGGCTTCAGAATATTTTAGAAACTTTCCAGTAATTCTATTGGGCCACCAGTGTTGACCACTGGTTTACTCCTGACAGAATTCATTACTTCCCTCTGATAGATGGATCTCTTTTCTTTTCTTTGAAATTTTAGATCTCATACATAAAATTTGAGAGTAGGAGCTTTTAAAGGGGTTTCAGCTTCCAGGAAGATATTTGCTAGAGTATCTTCGTAGAACCTTTGAGGCCTCTCGTAGGATTTGCCTTCTTCTAACTATGAGGAACAACCTTGAAATAGTCATAGAAGTCATGATTCAAAAATGAAATGAGCATACTGCCAACTCAGGCACATGCTAGAAGGTACTAATATGGAGTATTTTAAGCTTCAGAATCATAAACAGCAGTAGAATCTAAGATAAGGGCTGTCTTTATGATCCCCAACTTTTAGAATATTCTGATGGTGCATTTTCCTGCAGTGTCTCTTTTCCTATCTTGCCCACTCCCCAGCAGTCAGGTCATTCCCTGCCTCCTCTGGTGTGTTAAATCAAAATACTCTAGCCTTTGAAACAACTTGGTTGCAATTTTATCATTACAATCATGAACAGTGCTGCATTGAAAAGAAGTTAATTAGCTTATTTTTCTTCTGCCAGAATGTATTTAGTATAAACTACTCATGAGTAATGCAATATTTGATAAATTCATATATAGCCATATGTGTGTGTGTTTAGAATTTAATTTTAGTCATGTGAAAACTGGCATCAAGTTTCCAGTTACTTTTGCTAAATATCTGCATACTTTATTTATTAGCCCATTTATATTTACCTTTTTCTTTTATAACAGTGTATTTCCAACTTTTAAACTGAATTTTTAAATGATTAATGATCTGCTTGTCTACCTGATGCTGAAGACAAGTTTGAAAATTTCCAATGGAATTCAAAGCAGCTGTTCTTATCATTGCTAGCCATCACCATTCCCGAAAATGTTCTGCAATTTTTTGAAACATAATATAATGGTTTTTTGAAGAATAAAAATAGGAACAATTAAGCCTCACAGGTCATGAATCACTTTCACAGAAAATAGTAGAAAGGCAATTTATTCTGTATGTCAGTGGGAGAACTTTAGTTTCAGAGCATTCATGTAGCCTTCACTTAAGACCATCTCAGGGACTTCCTCTGTGGTCCATTGCAAAAGGGCATGGGTTTGATCCATGGTTGGGGATCAAACATGCTGCACGCTGCGTGTCATGGCCAATAAACAAATAAATAAAATGAATTTTTAAAAAAGAAACACTGTTGGTGGGAATGAAAACTAGTACAGCCACTATGGAGAACAGTGTGGAGATTCCTTAAAAAACTGGAAATAGAACTGCCTTATGACCCAGCAATCCCACTGCTGGGCATACACACTGAAGAACCTAGAATTGAAAGAGACACGTGTACCCCAATGTTCACTGCAGCACTGTTTATAATAGCCAGGACATGGAAGCAACCTAGATGTTCATCAGCAGATGAATGGATAAGAAAGCTGTGGTACATATACACGATGGAGTATTACTCAGCCATTAAAAAGAATACATTTGAATCAGTTCTAAGGAGGTAGATGAAAATGGAGCCTATTATACAGAGTGCAGTAAGCCAGAAAGAAAAACACCAATACAGTATACTAATGCATATATATGGAATTTAGAAAGATGGTAATGATAACCCTGTATGAGAGACAGCAAAAGAGACACAGATGTATAGAACAGTCTTTTGGGCTCTGTGGGAGAGGGAGAGGGTGGGATGATTTGGGAGAATGGCATTGAAACATGTATAATATCATATATGAAGCAAATCACCAGCCCAGGTTTGATGCAGGATACAGGATGCTTGGGGCTGGTGCACTGGGATGACCCAGAGGGATGGTATGGGGAGGGAGGAGAGAGGGGGGTTCAGGATGGGGAACACATGTATACCTGTGGCAGATTCATGCTGATGTATGGCAAAAC
>SJYQ01003631.1:891086-909235 GCA_006410935.1 Redunca redunca
TTCCTTTACAGGAAAACAAGCATTAGCACTTTAAAAATATATTAGAATAGACTGAATCTATATACAGCTTCAAATTATTATTTGAAATTATCAAATTTCAAATTATCATCATTATTCTTATCAACTAATCAGATGTGTAAATGAGCTCAATAATTTACTTTTATTTTTGTACTGCATGTTTCATGCAAAATGTTACTGCAAATAAACAGATTTTCAGATACAAACAAGGAAAAAACTAGATTTATTAGTATTTGTGTGGGTGAGAGACAGAGGTAGTTACTCATTATCTCATTTGAAAAACAAGATAAAAATAATCAGGAAAAGATGCTGCTGATGCAACTGATGGAAACATGGGGGCTATTTTTATTTTCTTTGGTACAGGAATGCCTCATCATTCTAATACTGCTGAGTGCTGAGGAGTTCTTAATAAAACTTAAACCTGTCTTTTGAGCACTAAAACTAAAGAGCAAATAAACATGAACAAATATTTTGATGGGAATCTTTCTGGAATGTATTACACACTTCCCTGCCTTCCTAAATGGTTTCCACTGAATGTAATCTGGCCATTTTTGGTTTAACTTAACATTAATGGCTCTACACTGCCAAGCTTGTACAATTCTTGTTTTTGCAGTTGCTCTATCTCTTCCCTTGCTATCAAATGATACTACTTTAACAAATGGGATGAAGCTGTCTCAATAGAACCACCTAGTATTGCCATTTGAATTTCCTGTGTCCAATTTTCTCTAATCAGGTCGCCTCTGTAATAAGCATTTTTTGAGCTTTGCATGTTATGTTGTTAATCGTGTAAATCATTTGGCATTCTGAGGAATAAAGGTCTGAGTTCTTGCAAAGTTCATTTGATGGACTGGAAGCTGTGCTCTTAATTCTGTGCTCTTAATTCCAAGTGTATAATTATATTTTGATATCGTCAGGCTTCCGGGAGTCTGGCTCCCAGATAAGTGTAGAGCCACAGAACTACTATAATACAGAAGCAGCAGAAAACAGGGAAAATGCTGATAAGCAAATTATGTTTTGTGGATGTCATGTTAAAGGGTAGAATGGAAAAAGTAACCTAAAAGGAGCCAGGAACTGGAAAACTTCCAAGTAGGCAGACGTTGGCACATATAATAAATGCAGAAGAGAAAGGGAAGTCTTTTCTATCACAAGACCTTTCAATATTCAGTATGTATAAGGTTTTCCCCCATAGCAGCTGAATGTAAGCTTTTCTGACTGCCCAGCAATTATTAACAATACTGAAGGAAATAACTAGGAGACTACAACAGTTCTCCCCAAATGGAAGAGATAAAAATGTTATAGTATCTTTAAATAAAAGAGGCATTTCTAACTGTTACATTCTGAGGCCAGTATCCAAGGTTTGATAGAAAACCTGTATAGACTTATGAAATATTATAACCCCACCCACTCTGGCCAGAACAAAATTTTTATGTCCTAAGACTGGGTAGAAAAAAAGAACTCAATTTTATTTCCAGATGTACTTTTCTATAGCATAGTACAAATTCTTTCCTATTTCTGGACCTTTTACTTTCTCCTTCTTCTTTCCTTCCCTCCTCCCTCTTTACCTGATTCACTCCCACGCTGTTTGCCTCCCCTCTTCCCTCTTTTCCTTCCTTCCTTATTTAAATCTCAGTTGTAAAATGAGGGCATGGAATAGAATCCTGCAGAGGCTCTTTTTAGAGCTCAAATAGAAAGGCATCATCTTTCACAATTTTTGCATGGTATAGGAAGAAGTTAACTAATATCACCTTGAAACTATACTTCCATGACACATCATTCTAGATTTCAAATTCCTCCTTTGATTGGTTTTTCTTTGTATTGTCAAAGAAATGAGTTATTCATTCCAAAAAATATTTCTGAATTAAGATTGTCAATATTTTGTTTAATAATTTTGGATTATAAATCAGTGATACAAGGTTGACTCCATCTCTGTAGCAGCTCTGATTCACCTGACTTCTCATTCTAGAATCCAGGCAGAATGATTATCCCCATCTAGGACATTACATTGTGTGACAGAAAAGTGCTGGAGAAAACTTGTGATACCTCCAAAAGCTTCACAATTAAGTAGTTGTGATGATCATTAAAATCACCCAGATATCCTGGCTAAAGCAATACCTTGTATAAAAAGCAACATCATATTTTCAGGGAATGAAATATACAACATAATAAAAAAGCAATATAATTTTTAGGGGCAAACATAGACAAGGATCATAAACAATGCCTATAGACTTAGAAGTTCATGTACAGTGAAACTTTATAATAATAGGAGCAATCTAAATACAAAGAAGTAAAAATCCTTAAACTTTTGGTGGTTTGGACATCATCTAGATTTGGAGGACCGTGACTCATACTAGAAATATGCAAAAGGAAGAACATACTTTAACTAAACAAATATCCCAATATGAAGAAAGGTAGAACCACTGGTTTACAAGGTGCATTAGATTTCTATTCCTGCATTAAAAAAAAAATTGCTCCAAAATAGAAGCATAAAGCAACAAATATTTATTGTCTCATAGTTTCTGGGTCAGGAATCTGAGAGCAGTTTAACTGGGTAGTTTAGTCTCAGGGTGTCTCATGGGATGCAATCAAGGTGTTGGGCAGGGTTGCAGCTGTCTTAAGCTTGACTAGGGGAAGAACCACTTCCAAGCTCACTCACATGGCTTTGACAGGCCTTGGCAGTCTGCTTCAAAGCTCACTCACACATGCCTCTCCACAGGGCTGCCTCGTATCTTGGCAACTGGCTTCCCACAGAGCAAGTCATCTAAGAGAGAGTGAGACTATGCCCAAGGAGGAAGCCACAATCTTTTTAACCTAATCTCAGAGGGGGATCATCAGGGGCCATTTCAGAAGCTGCTTGACACAAAAGTGTCAATTTCCATACATTTCTATGGAAATCCATAAACTCTGAAAACGAATAAGGTAAGATTCTGAAAGACACTGAATGGATAAGGACAACTCTCACTTTTTGTTTTGTACACATCTGTATTTTTAAAATTTTTATAATGATAATCACTAGTCTAAAGAGCAAGAGTAAAAATGAATAAGAAATTATCAAGGTGATTTTTAAAGTCTGACCTCATAGTAGATGAATACTCAGTATTGTCTCATAATTAAATAATTTATCACCATAGGGATTGATAAGAATGTGAAAGAATTGGCATTGGCCCAGGATTCTGACTTCCTATGGGCCAGTCTTAAAGGAGTTATCCCAGTAGAGGGTAAGGGATAATTTAGATAAAAATGTAGGTTGAGCTACAAGGTTAACTCTTTGGAGTTGAATTAAAGTTCCCATGTCATGGAGATATAGCCATTAGGTAAAAATGCTTGCTAAAACCTTAACCTGGAGAGAGAGATCTTTTTGAACATAGATGATAGCAAAGTGTGCAAGACCTGTACACTGGAAACTCTAAAATATTGTTGAAAGAAATTAAAGAAAACTTAACAATGAAAAAACATTTTGCATTCATAGATTAGAAATCTTTGAAGCTCAGAGAAGAGGAGGGAGACAATTGGTATGACAGAAATATTTGAAGAAACAGTGTTTAAATAGTTTGCAGATTCAGTAAAAAGTGTAAGTCCACATTTCTTTGAAACTTTAAGAATCTCAAGCAGAGTAAACACAATTGCACCTAAAGAGTATTGCAGTTCAATTGCTGAAAAAGATTTTAAAAAGCCTTTAAAAAACTAGAATAATGAAGAAAATTTCTACTTACTTCTTATCATAAATAATGTAAGGAAAAAAATTGCTGGCAGTCTATGTCTACATACAGTGGAAATATCCTTTAGAAATGTAGGCAAAATTTTTAGGTTGACAAACATGAAAGTGTATTTTCTGCAGACCTACACTATCCTGTTATTGAAGACAGTTCTTTAGTCTGAATGAAAGTGATACCAGACAGAAGCTCAGGTACACATTAATTAAAAAAAAAAAAAAAACAGTAAATACGTGAGTGAAAATAAATTTTTTTTCTTAATTTTAAATTTTTTAAAAGATAGTGGACTGTTCAAACAAAAATAGTGAGAAAATGTTATCTTAGTGCATTTTAAAATGTGTAGAAGTAAAATTCATGGCAACAATAGCACAAAGAAAGGAATAATATATAAATGGAGATATAGTAATAAGGGATTCTTATATCATATAGAAATTAGATGAAATTTAATTCAAAAATTAGGGATGTGTGTTACCCCAATAAAATTACTCTGAGGTAAAATTAATGACAGTAGAGGAAACACAATGGAATAGTTAGAAATTCTCAACCCATAAGAAGGAGTAATGGATGATAAATTGGAACAAAAAGCAGATGGGACATATAGAAAACAAGTAGTAAGACAGTATAACTAAACATTAACATATAAATAATTACATTAAAATGGACTAAACACTTTAATGAAAATTAAGAGGTCAGATGAAAAATGTAAGTATGCTGAGCAAATGTATTAATTTAAGAAAATGGATTTCAAGAAAAAATTTATGAGGGAAAAGAGACATTTTATAATAATAAATGGCCAATTTATTAGGAAGAATTTTAGTTGTTCAATCGTTAAGTCATGTCCAGCTCTTCGTGACCCCGTGGACTGCAGCACACCAGGCTTCCCTGTCCTTCATCATTTTCCAGAGTTTGCCCAAGTTCATGTCCATTGAATTGGTGATGCCAGCCAACCATCTCATCTTCTGTCACCCTCTTCTCCTTCTGCCTTCAATCTTTCCCAGTATCCTGGTCTTTTCCAATGAGTCAGCTCTTTGCACCAGGTGGCCAGGGTATTGGAGCTTCAGCTTCAGCCATCCATCCTTTCAAAGAGTATTCAGGGTTGATTTCCTTTAAGACTGACTGATTTGAACTCCTCAAGAGTCTTCTCCAGCACAACAATTTGGAAGCCTCAATTCTTCAGCACTCTGCCTTCTTTATGGTCCAGCTCTGATGTCCGTATGTGACTACTGGAAAGACCATAGCTTTGACTATATGGACTGTTGTTGCAAAGTGATGTCTTTGCTTTTTAACACACTGTCTAGGTTCATCATAGCTTTCCTGCCAAGAATGAATCGTCTTCAATTTTAAGGTTGTAGTCACAATCTGCTGTGATTTTAGAGCTCAAGAAGCAGAAATTTGTCACTGCTTCCACCTTTTCCCCTTCTATTTGCCATGAAGTGATGGGACCAAGTGCCATGATCTTAGTGTTTCTAATATTGAGTTTTATGCTGATTTTTTCACTCTCCTCCTTTAGCCTCATCAAGAGGCTCTTTAGTTCCTCTTTGCTTTCTGCCATTAGAGTGGTATCATCTGCATATCTGAGGTTGTTATTATTTCTCCCAGCAATCCTGATTCTAGCTTGTAACTCAACCAGCCCAGCATTTCGCATGATGTACTCTGAGTATAAGTTAAATAAACAGGGTGAAGAGTGAAGTAAGCCAGAAAGAAAAACACCAATATAGTATACTAACGCATATATTTGGAATTTAGAAAGATGGGGATGATGACCCTGTATGCGAGACAACAAAAGAGACTCAGATCTATAAAGCGGACTTTTGGACTCTGGGGGAGAGAGAGAGGGAGAGGGTGGGATGAGATGGGAGAATGGCATTGAAACATGTATACTATCAAGTAAGAAACGAATCGCCAGTCGATACCGATGCAGGATGCAGGAGGCTTGGGACTGGTGCAAGGGGAGGACCCAGAGAGATGGTAAGGGGTGGGAGGTGGGAAGGGATTCATGTTTGGGAACGCTTGTACACTCGTGGTGAATTCATGTCAATGTTTGGCAAAAGCAATACNCGCTTGTACACTCATGGTGAATTCATGTCAATGTTTGGCAAAAGCAATACAGTAATGTAAAGTAAACTAAAGTTAAAATAAAAATTTCAAAAAAAAATAAAGATAATTTTTTGTGATGATATTTCAATTTCTGTATCTTGTCAAGGTAAAATATTAGTAAAATGACTGGTTGGATAGTGCCAGTATTCATCAGTTCACATTGATCCATATTCACCTGTGCCCATGTATAAGTACCCACACACAGCAGCTCCCTTTTCACCCTTTTCCACTTTAGAATTGGTAGACAGGAAGTCTTATTCCTATGATTTGATGTTTCCTTGCAAATGAATTAATATCCACTAGAGAGATTCCTCTGTGTCTTTGCTGACACCTCACCCCCTCCTCCTCTGAGTGTGAGGGGCAATGCTTGCTCTGGTAATGTTTATATGTTTTATGACTTTGAGAAGATGAACCAGGTATGTATAGAGATCTACATCTTCCATTCTTGTTACCTCTTTGAGAACACCTTTCTGTCAACCACAAGGTAAGTTTACTTGTAGAGTCCTGCATCCTGTTAGTGAGACTTTTCCCAACCCTGCCTGTGTCTCATTCTGAAGCTTGGTATCAGGAAGCCCACAGTGGCAACTCATCCAAGCCATGAATCTAGCTTTAATAATGCTAATACCTTCTCTCAGTGCTGAACACAGGCAGGGGGAAGGGAAATTATGTATTTAAAACAACCCTCAAAAATGGCAACTACAATTGCCCCTTACTATGAGAGAGTCAGTTCCTAGGCAGGTTGATAAGAAGTCCAGGAGTCCCTGAGGAGAGAGGGGTCTGGAATTCTCGAAGAGGAAAGGACAAACTTATTTTGGCTACATCCCTTAGTCTTAGTCAATTACACAACTCAGTTTAAACTCTGTACTAGGGATTATACAACAACAATGTATCCTGCTTGAGGACAGTTTCACCTTCCTGAAAACCTTGTGGCTAATTCTGTTATCTTAAAATGTAAATTATGGGAGTGGATCTACTGAGGTCTTTACAACCTCCAGACATTCTTTTGATTCACTGTAATAAGTAATTAACAAGTATATAACTCCCTTGCTAACACTGGGGGGGGGGGTACTCTTTCTGCCCCCTTCTGATGTCTATGTCAGAAGCTTTCTCTATCTCCTTTATACTTTCAGTTCAGTTCAGTTCAGTTCAGTCGCTCAGTCGTGTCCGACTCTTTGCGACCCCATGAATCGCAGCACGCCAGGCCTCCCTGTCCATCACCATCTCCCGGAGTTCACTCAGACTCACGTCCATCGTGTCCGTGATGCACTTTATTACACAAAAGCTCTGAGCAATCAAGCCTCATTTCTGGCCCCGGATTGAATTCTTCTCTTCTGGAGGCCAAGAATCCTGGCGTCTTTCGTGGTTCAGCAGCAGCCTTTCATCTATCTGTGGAGAACTGGTTCTAGGACCCGTGGCGAACCCCAAACACTATAGATGCTCTAGAACCATAGTTGGCCCTCTGTATGCACGGTTCCACATCCGAGGACCAATAGACAACTCTGAATGGTGCAATGCTGTATATATTTACTGGAAAAACTTGCATATAAGTGGACCTGGGCAGTTCAAACCCATGTTGCTCAAGGGTCAACCTTATTTCCATTTTCTAACCTGTAAGTGGACACTGGCTAAAGGAAGGGAACAAACACAGGCTATATTGATGGAACACTAAAGCCCTCCCCAGACAACAGCTCTCAGATATCCCTTCCATTAAATGCTAGGGGTGGGAAGGGAATTCTGGCTTCCTTTTTGGGCCCAGCCATGAAACCAGCACCATCACAGTACCACCAAACAAGTTACACACAATCTTATGTTCATAGCAGCACTATTCATAAGAGCCAAGACATGGAAACAACCTAAATGTCCATCAAGAAATGAATGGATAAAGATGTGGTGCATATATACAATGGAATGCTACTCGGCCATAAAAAAAACAACAAAATAACATTACTTTGTCAACAAAGGTTTGTTTAGTCAAGGCTATGGTTTTTCTAGTGGTCATGTATGGATGTGAGAGTTGGACATATGGGATGATTTGGGAGAATGGCATTGAAACATGTGTAATATCATATAAGAAATGAATTGCCAGTCTAGGTTTGATGCAGGATACAGGATGCTTGGGGCTGGTGCACTGGGATGACCCAGAGGGATGGTATGGGGAGGGCGGTAGAAGGGGGGTTCAGAATTGGGAACACGTGTATACCCGTGGTGGATTCATGTTGATGAATGGCAAAATCAATACAATATTGTAAAGTAATTAACCTCCAATTAAAATAAATAAATTTAAATTAAAAAAAAAAAAGAAAGCCGAGCACCGAAGAATTCATGCTTTTGAATGGTGGTGTTGGAGAAGACTCTTGAGAGTCCCTTGGACTGCAAGGAGATCCAACCAGTCCATCCTAAAGCAGATCAGTCTGGGGTGTTCATTGGAAGGACTGATGCTGAAGCTGAAACTCTAATATTTTGGCCACCTGATGTGAAGATCTGACTCATTTGAAATGACCTTGATGCTGGGAACGATTGAAGGCAGGAGGAGAAGGGGATAATAGAGAACGAGATGGTTGGATGGCATCACTGACTCAATGGACATGAGTTTGGGTAAATTCTGGGAGTTGGTGATGGACAGAGAGGCCTGGCGTGCTGCAGTTCATGCACAAAGAGTCAGACACGACTGAGTGACTGAACTGAACTGAACTGAATGCCATTTGCAACAACATAGATGCAAATGGAGATTATCATACTAAGTGAAGTAAGACACTTCACCGTGAAGTGAAGATAGACAAATACCATATAATATCACTTATATTTGGAATCTAAAATATGACACAAGTGAACTTATCTATGAAACAGAGACAGAATCAGAGACATAGAGAACAGACTTGTGGTTGCCAAGGGGGAGGAGAGTCAGAAAGGGTAGGAATGGGAGTTTTGGGATTAGCAGATGCAAACTGGTATATATAGAATGGATGAACAACAAGGTCCTACTGTACAGCACAGGGAACTATATTCAATATCCTGTGATAAACTGTAGAGGAAAAGAATATGAGAAAGAACATATATCACTGAATCACTTTGCTGTGCTGCAATAATGAACACAACATTGGAGTTCAACTACACTTCAATAAAATGTAAATTTTTTAAAAAGACACTTCCCCACACCCCTTGTGAGCATAGAGATCCTCTGCTGCTGCTACTGCTGAGTCGCTTCAGTCGTGTTCAACTCTGTGCAACCCCATAGACGGCAGCCCACCAGGCTTCCCCGTCCCTGGGATTCTCCAGGCAAGAACACTGGAGTGGGTTGCCACTTCCTTCTCCAATGCATGAAAGTGAAAAGTGAAAGTGAAGTCGCTCAGTCATATCCAACTCTTAGCGACCCCATGGACTGCAGCCTACCAGGCTCCTCCGTCCATAGGATTTTCCAGGCAAGAGTACTGGAGTGGGGTGCCATTGCCTTCTCCAAGAGATCTTCTACTGACCCATTTTATAGATGAGGCTCCTCTCTGGGCTGTACCTCTTTCACCTTCTGGGGATAATATATAAATAATAGTGTTATCCACCTTATAGGGTTACTGGAGGATAAAAGGAAGACGCCAGACAGAAAATAGTTTTGGACACTCTAGAGGTCTCAGTAATAGAGACTTTATCCAGATTTGTTATTTCTTTGCTTTGTTTTTACTTCGTGTTGTTAGTTTTGACAATGAGGCCCAGGGAGGTTATGCATCTTCATGCAAACACTCATTTCACAATTTGGCATGTTTGCTTTAACATCTCACCCGTCTCTCATCTCAGCTCGTTGTTAGCGTAATGCCAAATTAGCCTAAGTGGGCAGGTCTCCTTTTCTTGAAGACTGAGTTAGAGTCCTAATCATTTTTCCGAAGTGATCACCTTTAATCAAGAGAGACAGGACCTCTGTGTGCACAAGAGTCCTCGCTCAGTCCTGCATTGATTGGTAAAATTGTTCGTGGCACCAAGTCTATAATTAATTATGCAGCCCTCATAGGTCAGCTTTTCCACTATCCCCAATTATATTACAGATGCATCTAACGTGAGGGAGGAAGGCACAGGGGAAGAGTCTAATAGGCCCTTCAAAACAGTTACAGCCCTGTGAGGACTCTGGGAGCCATGGCTGCAGAAGCAGATCAGGTCAAGAAGAAGTGATGATTTCAGAAGCGTGCGTGCATGCTAAGTCGCTTCAGTCCTGTTCAACTCTTTGCAACCCTATGGACTGTAGCCCACCAGGCTCCTCGGTCCTTGGAATTTTCCAAGTAAGGATTCTAGAGTGGGTTGCCATGCCCTCCTCCAGGGGATCTTTCTCCACCCAGGGATCGAGCCCATGTCTCTTATGTCTTCTGCACTGACAGGCAGGTTCTTTACCACTAGCGCCATCTGGGAAGTCTGATAGTTCAGAAAGCTGGGCCCCTGAGCAGAAAGGGTATGGCTATGAAGTTTGGAGTTCTGGGTTCAGGTCACCTGTCTGTCTCTAAGTGGCTGCCTGAACACTGACAATAGAAGGAAACTGGTGTCACTGAATGCTTATTCTGCCAGACTGCTCATGAATTTTATTTCACTTCTTTAAAATCGCCATGAGAGAGACATTACTTCCCCTCTCCCCAATCTACAAAGAGTAAAAATTAAGCTCAGACCAACAAAAACTGACTCAAGGGCACACAGTGAGTAGATTGCAAATATGGGATCCAAACTCTAGAGACAGGCTTGCTGCCCAGCATCCTTCTGTCTCCAAGATACCAAGCTTCTAAACTGCAAGATGAAGGATGCCTCTACCTCACAAACTGTTGCTCACCAACCAAGCAGAAGCTCTGTGCTATTTCATCCATCACATTGCCTCTGACTCCAGCCAGGCACTATTATCTCTTTGTCCTTTAGATGCCAAGGTTATGGTCATTTAGAGGAATCTTCTCCATTACCTCTGCCTTAAATATACTAGTCCTTTAAAAAGCATTTTGCTTGTGCCTATAATGGATATAAATTATTAAGTCTTCCCAGAATTTGTCCCTTTCAACAGGAATAGAAATTTCTTTTCCTGGAGCTTCTCGTCCTGCAATTCTAGCCATGTGTTCAAGTGGCTACCACTCTTTTCTTACAAACCCTATCTTCCTGATTACATCGAGTTCAAATCAGTCTATCATAATACCACATCTCCCAGCCTTTCTCCACTCTTGCTTGATTGGTCTAGATATGAAACAAGCAAAGGAAAGACTCTGAAAGTGGAAGCAGAAGGATTAAAAATGGGTGGCCCATGGAACTCATGGGTGGCCATACCCCGTGCCAAGTGGAGAAAGCAGTGTGTGTTGGAACTGATTGAAACACAGGATTAAGACCAAGGCAAAGGGCGCCCTGTTATTGTTATGGCTCAGTTGCTAAGTCTTGTCCAACTCTTTTCGACCACATGGACTGTAGCCTGCCAGGATCCTCTGCCCATTGGATTTCCCAGGCAAGAATACTAGACTGGGTTGCCATTTCCTTCTCCAGGGGATCTTCCTGACCCAGGGAACCTGCACTTCCTGACCCAGGGAACCTGCACCTCCTGTAAAGAATCCTGGCAGGGTTCTTTACAACCGAGCCACCTGGGAAGCCCAAAGGGCATCAGCTCAGTTCAGTAACTCAGTTGTGTCCAACTCTTTGTGACCCCATGGACTGCAGCACACCAGGCTTCCCTGTCCATCACCAACTCCTGGAGCCTACTCAAACTCATGTCCATCAAGTCGGTGATGCCATCCAACCCTCTCATCCTGTTGTCCTCTTCTCCTCCTGCCTTCAATCTTTCCCAGCATCAGGGTCTTTTCCAATGAGTCAGTTCTTCACATCTGGTGGCTAAAGTATTGTAGTTTCAGCTACAGCATCAAGGGCATCAGGTGGTGTTCAAATCCTCCAGGTCCTGTTTAGCTGCATCTGTACACTGCCTGCCACAGTGTAGTTCAGCTAACACCAGGATACCTTTACAACAACTTCTAGTTTTTGCCTTCTTAAGTTGAGTATACTGATAACGAAAATATCCTAATTTAATATATATTCACTCCTCTTTCAGAGAAAGAGAAGGAAAGTCAATCCTCATTATTCAGATTCTTAGTCACGAATTTTTCTACTTGCTGAAATTATTTATAAAACCAAATTATTGCTCATGGCACTTTTGCAGTTACTTGTAGATGTGTAGGGATAAAAAACATTTGTTTCTGACATGCATATTTTCAGATGAGGTTGAACGAGGTCTGCTTTCTTGTTTCATGTCATACTGTAAACAAATGTCCTTTTCACAGTTATTTAGTGCTACTTTATTTGGTGATGCTATCCAACCATCTCATCCCCTGCGCCCTCTTCTCCTGCCCTCAGTCATTCCTAGAGTCAGGGTGTTTTCCAATGAGTCAGCTGGTCAAATGGCCAAAGTATTGGAGCTTCAGCTTCAGCATGAGTCCTTCCGATGAATATTCAGGATTGATTTCCTTTAGGATGGACTGGTTGGATCTCCTTGCTCTTCAAGGGACTCTCAAGAGTTTTCGCCAGCACTGCAGTTCAAAAGCATCAGTTTTTTGGCTCTCAGCCTTCTTTATGGTCCAACTCTCACATCCATACATGACTACTCAAAAAACAATAGCTTTGACTATACAAACCTTTGTTAGTGAATTCATGTTTCTTCTTTTTTATATGTTATCTAGGTTTGTCATAGCTTTTCTTCCAAGTAACAGGTGTCTTTTAATTTCATGGCTGCAGTCACCATGCACAATGATTTTGGAGCCCAAGAAACTAAAATTGGCCACTGTCTACATTTTTTCGTGATCAATTTGCCTTGACTGGATGCCATTATCTTAGTTTTTTTATGTTGAATTTTAAGTCAGCTTTTTCACTTTCCTCTTTCACCTTCAAGAGGCTTTTTAGTTCCTCTTCACTTTCTGACATTAGGGAGGTATCATCTGCATATCTGAGGTTGTTGATATTTACCACAGCATCTTGATTCCAGTTTGTGATTCATTGAGCTCAGCATTTTGCATGGTGTACTCTGCATTTAAGTTAAATAAGCAGGGTGATAATATGCAGCCAATTTTTATTATTCATACACACATATATATATATGTCTATAAAGAGAATATTACATATATATGTATATAAAGAAAACATAACTACCATATATATATGTGTGTGTGTGTGTGTGTGTGTGTATCTTCCCTGGTGACTCAGTGATAAAGAATCCACCTGCCAAGCAGGAAATGTGGGTTTGATCCCTGGGTCGGGAAGAGCCCCTGGAGAAGGACATGGCAACCCACTCCAGTATTCTTGCCTGGGAAATCCCATGGGCAGAGGAGCCTGGTGGGCTACAGTCCATGGGGTTGCAAAGAGTTGGACATGAATGAGCAACTAACACTTTCACACACACACACACACACACACACACACACACACACATATCCATATATGTGTGTGTGCGAGAGAGAGAGAGAGGAAAAGAGAGTGAGAGAGATTTATTAGAAGTATTTTCCAAAAATCCTCCAATGGATAGGGACAATTTTACATATATTCTTAAACCCTTTCTTCACCACTACCCTACTTTCCTCTTATTATTGAGGAAATAAATGCCTACTGAATGAAATGATGATTTCCTCACCTATCTAATCAGATGCTGATTATCAAGCACCTACTGTAACATCATAGACCATATATTATGACTCATCTGCACAGAAATCCTGCAGAAGCAATCATAGCCACTCCCAGTGAAAGGAGAGCATGTTATCCTGGGTTTGCCCATTGTCCGGGGTGTTGGAGAGTAAACTCAAGAGGAAGTAGAAACATGAACTTGGGTAGTCTAACACCTGAGTTCAATTTTTAGCACTCATTAGCCCTGAGACTTTGGCCAGTCACTTAATATTTGTCCCATAAAATGTTCCTCTTGCCATGAGAAGGTGCTCTAGAGAAACCCTTGACCAACAGCCTTCTGAGATGTGTGATGGGCAAATGTCCCTGCAATCACGCAGAGGAAGGGGTTCTAGAGAATAATACAGTCTCAACGCCTCCCCTGATAGTGACTCATACGGCAGGTAAGATGAGAGTTCGCATAAGACAACACAGAGAAAGCTTGAGCCCACAGCTTCATTCTGAAACCACCAGAAATAACCTGCCAGAGTCAAAGCTAAAGATGCCAGCAGGGATGAAAAGAGGCTGAGTAATTAAAAGCCCCAGCGAGGACTCTGTAATAAGGGAAAAGGTGAATTGTGGCATGGTGGGCAGAAGCTATCCTGGAGCTATTTGCAAATTAGGAGCACAAAAAGACAAATCCCTGAGGAACCTTTAGTGATCTGGGGAGCCAGGTCTCTATGGCCGAGCCTCCTGTGCATGCTTGGAAACTGCTGACTAGCTAAATTTGTTGCATAAAAGAAAAGAACTGCTTACACATGGCCTAAACACTTTTTAGTTGGCAAAGCACTTTCCCTATGGTGTCTCACATTTGATTCTTGCAAATACTCTAGAAAGTAGGCACTTTTACAATAAGGAAATAGAGACACAAAAGTTAGGTGAAACGCATGAGGTTACATTGGCAGAGTGGGGCACAGCTGGGGCCAGAACTCAGGTCATCTGATTCCAAACCCAGAGCTGTTTCTGCCCACCATCACTGTGTCCACTAGACATAGGGACCCTAGGGACATTGGGAGTAAGTTCTGGACTCCTTCATAGAAGACAGCAGTGATAAACCTAATTTCCTATACAGAAACCAAGGAAATGTGGTATCTACAAAGGAACAAACACCAGGTTGGACCCAAATATCTTCTCATGGAAAAGGGGAAAGTGTTTTAAAATATTCCCCAGGTGATTCCAATGTGCAAATAGGGATGAGAACCACTGGACTAAGATAGTGTTTTTCAAACTTTGATATTCATCAAAATCACCTGTATGATTTATTAAAACACATATTACTAGGCCTTTATGTGCCAAGTTTCTGATTCATTCGGGGGGGTCATTCATTTTCACTTTTAATAAGTTGTCAGGTGGTTCTAATTGATACAGCTGGTCCAGGGACCACACTCTGAGTTAAAGCATGACAGGTGACAGGCTCAGGTGTGCCTCTCTCCCATCTTCAGTCCTGCAGGTTTGCAGAGAGATTTCTTTCTAGGCAGCTTCCCTGCCTAGGTGGTAAACTGCATGGGAGAGACTCTTACTCCATCAGAGTGTGACGTGCAATTTTTTTAAGGGAAACCAAATAAATCTCAGACTGAAGCTGTATTTCCCAATCCAGCTGTGCTTGAAATGAAGCTAATGTTTCTGATTCTTTGTACAATTTTCAATTGATTCCATACCCAGAAGATGAACACAAAGTTATGGTTTATTGGTACTCTTCAAGCTCCAATAATAGAGAAGATAATTTTCAGAACTTTGAGCCTGATGCTAGATGGGATGAAACTTTGGGGGGCTTTGGGTGAGGGTGAATATATTTTGCATGTGCCACCAAGAAGGCTGCCATGATAGATGGAATCATTAGCCCAGATGCTTCATTCCCCCACTGTGGTGTTATGTATCCACAGCCATGTCATTGATGGTGTTTCCCTACCTATGCTTTGACTTGACTTTGCTCAATGGGATTTTAGCAAATGTGACATTGACAAGACTTAAAATATGCCTTCCTATTTGGATTTTCCCTCTTGTGCTTCTGAACCATATCACTGTACGAAGAATGTGTCTAAAGAAGTCATGTTCCTCTGACCTCTGCTCCCCTATAGATATAGGGAACAGAGTTAATCTGACCAACACTCAGAACTGAAGCTCCAAGCAGAGTCATCTGTGAACACCTGAGTGAGAAGTATCTGCTTATTACTAAATGTCATTGCATTTTACAGTGAATTTATGCAGCACTATTATAATGATGATTGACCAATATAAGAGGGATTATAGAAATTTCAGAATGAGATTAAATAAGAAATAGATGAATGAAAATATCTGGATAAATTATAAGTGTGTATCAGTCAGAGTTGTCTATTAAAAAGAGACAGTGGCATACATATATATTAAGGGATTGGCTTATATGATATTGGAGGCTAACAGGTCCCAAGATCTGCAAGCTGGGGACCCAGAAGAGCTGGTGGTATAGCTCTAGCCTGAAGGTCAGCAGACCTAAGATTCAAAAGAGTCAATGTTTCTGCTAAAGTCTAAAGGCAAATAAAGAAAAAAAATATCCCAGCTCAAAGGCAGTCAGGCAGGAGGAGACTCCACTTATTCAAGAAAGACTCCACCTTTCTGTTCCATTCAGGCCTCCAAATGATTGGATGAGGCCCACCTACATTAGGCAATTTGTTTTATTCACTTTATTACATGGCTCAGTAAAGTTGACGTATAACATTAACCATTATTATCTGCAAGAATGTTCCCAAAGTAAAGAAAGAATAAGACTGCATATTGAAAAACCTCATGTAATACCAAGAAAGATAGAAAAAAGAAGCCCTCAACTCAACATACATAGTGAAACTGAGCATGAAAGGACAAAGAGAAAAATATAAGTGCTTATGAGAAAACGTCTTTTTATAGAGACCACACCAGTCAATCTTAAAGGAAATCAACCCTGAATATTCACTGGAAGGACTGGTGCTGAAGCTGAAGCTCCAATACTTTGGCTACCTGAAGGGAAGAGCTGACTCATTGGAAAAGTCCCTGATGCTGGGAAAGATTGAGGGCAGATGGAGAAGAGGGTGTCAGAGGATGAGATGGCTGGATGGCGTCATCGATGCAATGGATATGAACTTGGACAAACTCTGGGAGATGGTGAGGAACAGGGAGGCCCGGTGTGCTGCAGTCCATGGGGTCACAAAGAGTTGTACACAACTGGGTGACTGAACAAAAACTTGAGAAAAATGGAAGGCCAAGTAAAGAGAGATAATAATTGGGTTGGGGAGTTTGGGACTGACATAAATGCATTACTAAATTTAAAACAGATAACCAACAAGAACCTGCTATATAGCACAGGGAACTCTGTTCAATGTTGTATAATAACCTAAAAAAATTTAGATTTTTAGGGAAAAATATTTAAAATAATAGATATGTGTATATGTACAACTAGATCACTTGGCTGTACACCTGAAACTAACACAACATTGTTAATCAATTATACTTCAATATAAAACAAAAGTTAAGAAAATGAAGATCTTATTTAAGAGAAAAAAGCAATATTCCATAGTCAAATTCAGCTGGACCGATGGCTAGCAACATACCATTAGTCAAGTGACTTAACTTCACTGTGCCTCATATCCTTATCTATAAAAAGGGCTAATAATGATAATACCCACATTTATGAAGTCTTTATGAATAGTAAATGGATTACTACACATCAAGTACCTAAAATAAGACATGGCACATCAGGAGTGATATTTAAGTGTTTACTTCTGTTATTTACCTAAAACTTGTAAAAACCACCAGATGCTAGAATATGATGTAATATTTAAAGTGTTGTATGATGGGGATTTTGGATTTATACTTTATGCTTCACTAAACTAAAAGTTAAAATTAATATAAAATATATTCTTGGATGTTTAAGCCCTCATAATGTTTATGTTTAAAAAGACCTTTGTGAAAATGTTCATGAAGAAGAAATATGGCAGGGAGGAACCAGAGAAATATGGTACCAAGAGGGGGGATTAATGGGACTCAATAAGAGTTGATGATGATTCAGTTCAGTTCAGTTCAGTCTCTCAGTCGTGTCGACTCTTTGCAACCCCATGCATTGCAGCACGCCAGCTCTCCCTGTCCATCACCATCTCCCGGAGTTCACTCAGACTCACGTTCATCGAGTCACTGATGCCATCCAGCCATCTCATCCTCTGTCGTTCCCTTCTCCTCCTGCCCCCAATGAGTCAACTCTTCACATGACGTGGCCAAAGTACTGGAGTTTCAGCTTTAGCATCATTCCTTCCAAAGAAATCCCAGAGCTGATCTCCTTCAGAATGGACTGGTTGGATCTCCTTGCAGTCCAAGGGAATCTCAAGAGTCTTCTCCAACACCACAGTTCAAAAGCATCAGTTCTTCGGCGCTCAGCCTTCTTCACAGTCCAACTCTCACATCCATGCATGACCACAGGGAAAACCATAGCCTTGACTAGATGGACCTTAGTCGGCAAAGTAATGTCTCTGCTTTTGAATATACTATCTAGGTTGGTCATAACTTTTCTTCCAAGGAATAAGCGTCTTTTAATTTCATGGCTGCAGTCACCATTGGCAGTGATTTTGGAGCCCCCAAAAATAAAGTCTGACACTGTTTCTACTGTTTCCCCATCTATTTCCCATGAAGTGATGGGACCAGATGCCATGATCTTCGTTTTCTGAATGTTGAGCTTTAAGCCAA
>SJYQ01003631.1:910871-966686 GCA_006410935.1 Redunca redunca
TATTTTTTTGGGCTCCAAAATCACTGCAGATGGTGATTGCAGCCATGAAATTAAAAGACGCTTACTCCTTGGAAGAAAAGTTATGACCAACCTAGATAGTATATTCAAAAGCAGAGACATTACTTTGCCGACTTAGGTCCATCTAGTCAAGGCTATGGTTTTTCCAGTAGTCATGTATGGATGTGAGAGTTGGACTGTGAAGAAGGCTGAGCGCCGAAGAACTGATGCTTTTGAACTGTGGTGTTGGAGAAGACTCTTGAGAGTCCCTCGGACTGCAAGGAGATCCAACCAGTCCATTCTGAAGGAGATCAGCCCTGGGATTTCTTTGGAAGGAATGATGCTAAAGCTGAAACTCCAGTAGTTTGGCCACGTCATGCGAAGAGTTGACTCATTGGAAAAGACCCTGATGCTGGGAGGGATTGGGGGCAGGAGGAGAAGGGGACGACAGAGGATGAAATGGCTGGATGGCATCACCGACTCGATGGACATGATTTTGAGTGAACTCCGGGAGTTGGTGATGGACAGGGAGGCCTGGCGTGCCGCGATTCATGGGGTCTCAAAGAGTCGGACACGACTGAGTGACTGAACTGAACTGAACTGAACAGCAGTGGCCACAGGACTGGAAAAGCTCAGTTTTCATTCCAAACCCTAAGAAAGGCAATGCCAAAGAATGCTCAAACTACTGCACAATTACAATTATCTCACATACTAGCAAAATAATAATGAAAATTCTTCAAACCAAGCTTTAACAGTATGTGAAACGTGAACTTCCAGATGTTCAAGCTGTATTTAGAAAAGGCAGGGGAGCCAGATATCAAATTGCCAACATCTGTTCAATGATTGATAAAGTAAGAGTTCCAGAAAAACATCTTTGACTATGCCAAAGCCTTTGATTGCGTGGATCACAACAAACTGTGAAAAAATCTGAAAGAGATGGGAATACCAGGCCACCTGACCTGCCATGTGAGAAATCTGTATGCAGGTCAAGAAGCAACAGTGAGAACTGGACATGGCACAACACACTGGTTCCATATAGGGAAAGGAGTATGCATATTGTCACCCTATTTACTTAACTTATATGCAGAGGACATCATGCAAAATACTGGGCTGGATGAAGCATAAGCTGGAATCAAGATGGCCGGGAGAAATATCAGTAAACTCAGATATGCAGATGACATCTCCCTTATGGCAGAAAGTGAAGAACTAAAGAGCCTCTTGATGAAAGTGTAAGAGGAGAATGAAAAAGTTGGCTTAAAACTCAACATTCAGAAAACTGATGTCATGGCATCTGGTCTCATCACTTCATGGCAAATAGATGAGGAAACAGTGACTAACTACTTTGGGGGGCTCCAAAATCACTGCAGATGATAATCTCAGCCATGAAATTAAAAGACACTTGCTCTTTGGAAGAAAAGTTGTGACCAACCTAGACAGCATATTAAAAAGCAGAGACATTACTTTGCCAACAAAGGTCTGTCTAGTCAAAGCTATGGTTTTTCTAGTGGTCATGTATGGATGTGAGAGTTGGACTGTGAAGAAGGCTGAGTGCCAAAGAATTGATGCTTTTGAACTGTGGTGTTGGAGAAGACTCTTGAGAGTCCCTTGGACTGCAAGGAGATCCAACCAGTCCACCCTAAAAGAAATTAGTCCTGAATATTCATTGGAAGGACTGATGCTGAAACTGAAACTCCAATACTTTGGCCACCTCATGCGAAGAACTGACTCATTTGAAAAGGCCCTGATGCTGGGAAAGGTTGAAGACCGGAGAAGAAGCAGACGACAGAGGATGAGGTGGTTGCGTGGCATCACTGATGAGCTTGAGTAAACCCTGGGTGATGGTGTGCTGCAGTCCATGGGGTCGCAAACAGTCGGACAAGACTGAGCAACTGAACTGAACTAAAAGTCAAAGCCCTTAAAAGCTTTCATTATTAAATACAAAATAATGCAAGTAGAATCACTAAACATTCTATTTTTCAAAACTAACTAAAATGACACCAAAATTAACTGGAGAAAGAGGAAATGATATGTTAAAAGCAGTAAATGTGAATTACAAGCAAACAGTATTCTTAATTAAACTTTGGAAGTAATTCCTTGATTCAGGAATAATGAGAATGTGACAGTACTAAATCTCCAAAAAGACTTCTCAGAACAACATATGAAATGCTGGATAAAATATGGAACTTGTGTCTTTAAACACATTGCTCAGTGGCTAGGATGAAATACAAAACTTAGAAGACCAAATAATAAAACAAAACATGCAGAAAGGTTTTGTAGCCCCATTTGCCCTCAGGACTTTTGGCATCCCATGGTGGCCTAGAGGGTGAATTTTAAGGCATTCCAGACCTGATGGTGCTTCCCTGGTGGCTCATTTGGTAGAGAATCTGCCTGCAGTGCAGGAGACCAGCATTCAATCACTGGGCGGTCAAAATTCCCTAGAGAAGTAAATGGCAACCTGCTCCAGTATTTTTGCCTGGGAAATCCCATGGACAGAGGACATGTGTGCTGAACACAAGGCATGTAATCAGAAAATAAAACCTAGAACACACAGATGGTAGATTATGGCAAAAAATCCAAACCCCACTAAGGGCAATGCCGTCCTTGGTAAACTAAAATTACACACACACACACACACACACACACACACACATCCTCAGAGATAGACAGATAGAGAATATAGGTTCTGATCTCTCTTGAACTTGACTCAGTCCCATGCGAAAAATAATAATAAAGACAAAAGCAAAAGACAAAAGATTTCACACACCTCTGAGTGAGGGGTGGGCCATTGGGGAAACCACTGTTCAGTATAATTGCTGTCAAAGTCCCAAGTTTCTTTCACAGCAAATTTACACTCACATGAATTTTTACTACCTTGACCACTGCCTTCAAAATGTATAATGTAAAATGTCCTGAAATAAAAACCCTCCCTAAACCACTGGCAGTAGCAAATGTATTTCTCTCTGGAGAAATGCACCTTAAATTCATCTAAAAAATTTCCAAAGATAATGTTTCACAAAATATCATCTTATAATCATAAATCATAGGTGCAATGGGAAATTAAGCCACCCTAATGGGGTGGGATCATTGAAAAAGCAAGAGAGTTCCAGAAAAACATCTATTTCTGCTTTATTGACTATGACAAAGCCTTTGACTGTGTGGATCACAATGAACTGTGGAAAATTCTGAAACAGATGGGGATACCAGACCATCTGCCTCTTGAGAAACCTATATGCAGGTCAGGAAGCAAGAGTTAGAACTGGACATGGAACAACAGACTGGTTCCAAATAGGAAAAGGAGTAGGTCAAGGCTGTATATTGTCACCCTGCTTATTTAACTTCTATGCAGAGTACATCATGAGAAATGCTGGGCTAGAAGAAGCACAAGCTGGAATCAAGATTACCAGGAGAAATACCAATAACCTCAGATAGGCAGATGACACCACTCTTATGGCAGAAAGTGAAGAGGAACTAAAAAGCCTCTTGATGAAAGCGAAAGAGGAGAGNAGTTGACTCATTGGAAAAGACTCTGATGCTGGGAGGGACTGGGGGCAGGAGGAGAAGGGGACGACAGAGGATGAGATGGCTGGATGGCATCACTGACTCAATGGACGTGAATCTGGGTGAACTCCGGGAGTTGGTGATGAACAGGGAGGCCTGGTGTGCTGTGATTCATGGGGTCGCAAAGAGTCGGACACGACTGAGTGAATGAACTGAACTGAAGAAATGCAAAATCACTTATTATAAGGAGATCCATCGGTGTAACATTTCATATGAATATACTTAAGGAGAAAACAGGAGTAACAATTTTAATAGAGGAGGAAAAAAAGTCAGTAACATGCAAAGTACAGTCTATAATCCCCAAATTTGCTTTTTTGGGGGAAATATAAATAGAAGATTTTTTTAAAAACATGTTAAGGTTTTGAGACTGAAACTAACTACTAACATTATCTTTAGGAGTGAAAAGCTAAAAAAGAATTCCTATTAAAACCAAAGGCAAAAGCAAGCAAACAAGATACTCTTTGTCATCATTATCATTTGCCATTGTTCTGAAAATTCCCAGCAATGCAATTAGCATGAAACAAGAAGAAGAGATATGATTATCAAAAAGATGACAAAACTATTTCTTTGTACAATAATGCAATTATATTCTTTAAAACTCCAGAGAATCAATCTTTAAAATATATCTTTTTAGTTTTGTAAAATAGCTTCATAGAAGGTATTGTTAAAATCTGTATTTTTATATATCAGTTCAGTTCAGTCACTCAGTCGTGTCCGACTGTTTCCAAACCCATGAATCGCAGCACGCCAGGCCTCCCTGTCCATCACCAACTCCCGAAGTTTACCCAAACTCATGTATATCGAGCCGGTGTTGCCATCCAGCCATCTCATCCTCTGTCATCCCCTTGTCTTCCTGCCCTCAATCGCTCCCAGCATTTAGGTCTTTTCCAATGAGTCAACTTTTCACATGAGGTGGCCAAAGTATTGGAGTTTCAGCTTTAGCATCAGTCCTTCCAAAGAACATCCAGGACTGGTCTCCTTTAGGATGGACTGGTTGGATCTCCTCACAGTCCAAGGGACTCTCAAGAGTCTTCTCCAGCACCACAGTTCAAAAGCATCAATTCTTCAGCACTCAGCTTTCTTCACAGTTCAACTCTCACACCCATACATGACCAATGGAAACACCATAGCCTTGACTAGATGGACCTTTGTTGGCAAAGTAATATCTCGGATTCATGTCAATGTATGGCAAAACCAATACAGTACAGTATTGTAAAGCAAAATAAAGTAAAAATTCAAAAAAAGAAAAAAGAAAAAAAAATATGCTATCTAGATTGGTCACAACTTTCTTTCCAAGGAGTAAGCGTCTTTTAAATTTCATGGCTGCAGTCATCATCTGCAGTGATTTTGGAGCCCCCAAAATAAAGTCTGACACTGTTTCCAAAGCATCACTATGAACAAAGCTAGTGGAGGTGATGGAATTCCAGTTGAGCTACTTTAAATCCTGAAAGATGATGCTCTGAAAGTGCTGCACTCAATATGCCAGCAAGTTTGGAAAACTCAGCAGTGGTCACAGGACTGGAAAAGGTCAGTTTTCATTCCAATTCCAAAGAAAGGCAATGCAAAAGAATGCTCAAACTATGCACAATTGCACTCATCTCACATGCTAGTAAAGTAATGCTCAAAATTCTCCAAACCAGGCTTCAGCTATATGTGAACCGTGAACCCCCTGATGTTCAAGCTGGTTTTAGAAAAGGCAGAGGAACCAAAGATCACATTGCCAACAAAATATCATCTTATAATCATAAATCATAGGTGCAATGGGAAATTAAGCCACCCTAATGGGGTTGGATCATTGAAAAAGCAAGAGAGTTCCAGAAAAACATCTATTTCTGCTTTATTGACTATGCCAAAGCCCTTGTGTGGATCACAAGAAACTGTGGAAAATTCTGAAAGAGATGGGAATACCAGACCACCTAACCTGCCTCTTGAGAAATCTGTATGCAGGTCAGGAAGCAAGAGTTAGAACTGGACATGGAACAACAGACTGGTTCCAAATAGGAAAAGGAGTACGTCAAGGCTGTATATTGTCACCCTGCTTATTTAACTTCTATGCAGAGTACATCATGAGAAACGCTGAACTGGAAGAAACACAAGCTGGAATCAAGACTGTCGGGAGAAATATCAATAACCTCAGATATGCAGATGATACCACCCTTATGGCAGAAAGTGAAGAGGAACTAAAAAGCCTCTTGATGAAAGTGAAAGAGGAGAGTGCAAAAATTGGCTTAAAGCTCAACATTCAGAAAACTAAGATCATGGCATCTGGTCCCATCACCTCATGCGAAATAGATAGGGAAAGAGTAGAAACAGTATCAGACTTTATTTTTGGGGGCTCCAAAATCACTGCCGATGGTGATGCAGCCATGAAAGTAAAAGACACTTACTCCTTGGAAGAAAAGTTATGACCAACCTAGATGAAGGTGAAGGTGAGGTCGCTCAGTCATGTCCGACTCTTTGCAACCCCATGGACTGTAGCCTACTAGGCTTCTCCATCCATGGGATTCTCCAGGCAAGAATACTGGGGTAGATTGCCATTTCCTTCTCCAGGGGATCTTCCCGACCCAGGGATCAAACCCAGGTCTCCCGCATTGGAGGCAGACGCCAAAAGCAGAGACATTACTTTGCCGACTAAGATCCGTCTAGTCAAGGCTATGGTTTTCCAGTGGTCATGTATGGATGTGAGAGTTGGACTGTGAAGAAGGCTGAGCGCCGAAGAATTGATGTGTTTGAACTGTGGTGTTGGAGAAGACTCTTGAGGGTCCCTTGGACTGCAAGGAGATCCAACCAATCCATTCTAAAGGAGATCAACCCTGGGATTTCTTTGGAAGGAATGATGCTAAAGCTGAAACTCCAGTACTTTGGCCACCTCATGCGAAGAGTTGACTCATTGGAAAAGACTCCGATGCTGGGAGAGATTGGGGGCAGGAGGAGAAGGGGACGACCGAGGATGAGATGGCTGGATGGCATGACCGACTCGATGGACGTGAACGTGAGTCTGAGTGAACTCCGGGAGATGGTGATGGACAGGGAGGCCTGGCGTGCTGTGATTCATGGGGTCACAAAGAGTCGGACACGACTGAGCAACTGAACTGAACTGAACTAATGGGACTGAACGCCATGATCTCAGTTTTCTGAATGTTGAACTTTAAGCCAACTTTTTCACTCTCCTCTTTCACTTTCATCAAGAGGCTTTTTAGCTCTTCTTCACTTTCTGCCATAAGGGTGGTGTCATCTGCTTATCTGAGGTTATTGATATTTCTCCCAACAATCTTGATTCCAGCTTGTGCTTCTTCCAGTCCAGCGTTTCTCATGATGTACTCTGCATATAAGTTAAATAAGCAGGGTGACAATATACAGCCTTGACAGACTCCTTTTCCTATTTGGAACCAGTCTGTTGTTCCATGTCCAGTTCTAACTGTTGCTTCCTGACCTGCATATAAGTTTCTCAAGAAGCAGATGGTCTGGTATCCCCATCTCTTTCAGAATTTTCCACAGTTTCTTGTGATCCACACAGTCAAAGGCTTTGGCATAGTCAATAAAGCAGAAATAGACGTTTTTCTGGAACTCTCTTGCTTTTTCCATGATCCAGCGAATGTTGGCAGTTTGACCTCTGGTTCCTCTGCCTTTTCTAAAACCAGTTTGAACATCTGGAAGTTCACGGTTCATGTTTTGCTGACGCCTGGCTTGGAGGAGTTTGAGCATTACTTTACTAGCATGTGAGATGAGTGCAATTGTGCGGTAGTTTGAGCATTTTTTGGCATTGCCTTTCTTTGGGATTGGAATGAAAACTGACCTTTCCAGTCCTGTGGCCACTGCTGAGTTTTCCAAATTGGCTGGCATATTGAGTGCAGCACTTTCACAGCATCATCTTTCAGGATTTGAAACAGCTCAACTGGAATTCCATCACCTCCACTAGCTTTGTTCGTAGTGATGCTTTCTAAGGCCCACTTGACTTCACATTCCAGGATGTCTGACTCTAGGTGAGTGATCACACCATCCTGATTATTTTGGTCGTGAAGCTCTTTTTTGTACAGTTCTTCTGTGTATTCTTGCCACCTCTTCTTAATATCTTCTGCTTCTGTTAGGCCCATACCATTTCTGTCCTTTATCGAGCCCATCTTTGCATGAAATGTTCCCTTGGTATCTCTAATTTTCTTGAAAAGATCTCTAGTCTTTCCCATTCTATTGTTTGCCTCTATTTGTTTGCATTGATTGCTGTGTAAGTTTTCTTTTCTCTCCTTGCTCTTCTTTGGAACTCTGCATTCAGATGCTAATATCTTTCCTTACTCCTTTGGTTTTCGCTTCTCCTCTTTTCACAGCTATTTGTAAGGCCTCCTCAGACAGCCATTTTGCTTTTTTGCATTTCTTTTCCATGGGGATGGTCTTGATTCCTGTCTCCTGTAAATGTCACAAACCTCTGTCCATAGTTCCTCAGGCACTCTGTCTATCGGATCTAGTCCCTTAAATCTATTTCTCACTTCCACTGTATAATCATAAGCGATTTGATTTAGGTCATACCTGAATGGTTTAGTGGATTTCCCTACTTTTTCAATTTAATTCTGAATTTGGCAATAAAGAGTTCATGATGTGGGCCACAGTCAGCTCCTGGTTCTGTTTTTGCTGACTGTATAGAGCTTCTCCGTCTTTGGCTGCAAAGAATATAATCAATCTGATTTCAGTATTGACCATCTGGTGATGTCCATGTGTAGATTCTTCTCTTGTGTTGTTGGAAGAGGGTGTTTGCTATGACCAGTGTGTTCTCTTGGCAAAACTCTATTAGCCTTGCCCTGCTTCATTCTGTACTCCAAGGCCAAATTTGCCTGTTACTCCAGGTATTTCTTGACTTCCTACTTTTGCATTCCAGTCCCCTATAATGAAAAGGACATCTTTTTTGGCTGTTAGTTCTAAAAGGTCTTGTAGGTCTTCATAGAACCATTCAACTTCAACTTCTTCAGCATCACTAGTTGGGGCATAGACTTGGATCACCGTGGTATTGAATGGTTTGCCTTGGAAACGAACAGAGATCATTCTGCCATTTTTGAGATTGCATCCAAGAGACTGCATTTTGGACTCTTTCATTGACCATGATGGCTACTCCATTTCTTCTAAAGGATTCCTGTCCACAGTAGTAGATATAATGGTCATCTGAGTTAAATTCACCCATTCCAGTCCATTTTAGTTTGCTGATTCTTAGAATGTCAATGTTCACTCTTGCCATTTCCTGTTTGACCACTTCCAGTTTGCCTTGATTCATGGACCTAACATTCCAGGTTCTTATGCAATACTGCTCTTTACAGCATCGGACCTTGCTTTTATCACCAGTCACATCCACAACTGGATATTGTTTTTTCTTTGGCTGCATCCCTTCATTCTTTCTGGAGTTATTTCTCCACTGATCTCCAGTAGCATATTGGGCACCTACCGACCTGGGGAGTTCCTCTTTCAGTATCCTATCATTTTGCCTTTTCATACTGTTCATGGGGTTCTCAAGGCAAGAATACTGAAGTGGTTTGCCATTCCCTTCTCCAGTGGGCCACATTCTGTCAGACCTCTCCACCATGACGCGTCCATCTTGGGTGACCCCAAACGGCATGGCTTAGTTTCATTGAGTTAGACAAGGCTGTGGTCCATGTGATCAGATTGACTAGTTTTCTGTGATGATGGTTTCAGTGTGTCTGCCCTCTGATGCCCTCTCGCAACACCTACCCTCTCATTTGGGTTTTTCTTACCTTGGACATGGGGTATCTCTTCACAGCTACTCCAGCAAAGTGCAGCCGCTGCTCCTTACCTTGGACAAGGTCACCCCTCCTGACCTTGAACGTGGAGTACCTCCTCTCAGCCCTCCTGTGCCCACGCAGCTACTGCTCCTTGGACATGGGGTAGTTCCTCTCGGCCGCTGCCCTGGCCTCAGGCATAGGTAGCTCCTCTTGGTCTCTCCTGCGCCATTGCTTCCTGGCACTCTCAGTCACCACCCCTGACCCTGGGCGTGGGGTAGCTCCTCTCATATATATATATATTTTTAATAATCCATGATAATGACAAAAAAGGCATTTTACCGTGGTAATGAGAATATAAAACTCTGAGGGAGAAAAAAGACTTTTTGAAGAATAGGTAGAATTTATGGGGTACCCTAAAAAATTTACTGAAAATAACAAGAACATTTTTAATATACAAGCAAAAATATTCATGTATGAGAGATTTGTATATTAATTCTTCTGGAATTAATTTATGGGCTTAATGAAATCCCCTTTACAATCCTAATGGAATTTGTTTGGAAGTTAATTATTGGATTCTTAAGTTCTCCTGGGGGAAAAAGCAATAATAAGACAAACAAAGCAGATTAATAAAAGAAAAACTACTGAGAATTTGTTATAAGAGTGATTAGGAGAGAATTTTCTTACAAAAAATACAGAAATCAAGGCATACAACCATCAAATTCATGTGATAAAAGCAAAAGGAGAAAGGTCATTTGAGGAAGGTGGCTGAGAAATAGGACTGTTTCCTAACTGAGTAGGGAAACCTCTACTCAGGAAGTGAGAGAATATTCACAATATTTTAATGGAAAATTCACTCTAGGTTTGGGGAAATAAACTGTAACTTCAACCAAACCACTACACACAAACTTTGTGCAGATAAGGAAAAAAGTTGAAACAAACAAACAAATATACAAACTCAGAAATCAGAAATAAGGGGAAAATATGGGTAAGTGCTTTAACTTCGGTAGCTCTTCAGAGTTTCTTCATCAAACCCTGCTTTCCTCCTCACACCCCACCACTACCCTGATCTCACCCCTCATCAAGCCCTTTGAAACTAAGTTCTACAGCCTATCTCTAATGCATGCCCATTTCTCCATCTTCTCTGCTACCTCATCTGCCCAGGTCACTCTCCCCTGGACCACTGCTGCTATCTCCAGAGGTCTTCTGGTCTTTCATCCTTCCAATCCATTCCCCACCTAGCAACCAAAGTGACCTTCATCACACACAAATTTATTTGCATTATTGCTATGCTTACTTCCCTTCCAGGCTTCCCAGGTGGCATTAGTGGTTAAGAATCTGCCTACCAATGCAGGGGACGCAATACACACAGGTTTGATTCCTGGGTCGGGAAGATCCCCTGGAGGAGAAAATGGCAACCCACTCCAGTATTCTTGCCTGGAAAGTTCCATGAACAGAGGAACCTGTGTGGGTCACAAAGAGTCAGACACAACTGAGCACACACGCCAGTGTACTTCCCTTCCTGGCAATCTCTTGCACTTAAATACATCCCACAATCTAAAAACTTTTCTTATCTGACTCCTCTTTGCCTCTCCAATCCCAAATTTGCACATCTCCCTCTCTCTCATCTCCTGCTCCAGCTACATTGCATTGATCAGTTTTCAAAAATAAGAAGCTTGGGAAGAAAATAGAAACAGGCAATGAAAGAAATAGCTAACAGAAAAGATTGATAGACCTGATTACATAAAATTTTAAACCTTCTTTCCATAAAAATCATCACTGAAAAAAATCATCATTAATAAGAGGATGAGAGATGATGAACTGGAGAAGGATTTGCCACAGATAACTAGACCTGGATTCAGATGCACTGCTGCTTAACAAGGCTTTTCAAATTACTGTGATAAGACCCCAAAATTCTGATTGGAATCTGGATCTGGAATACACCCAGGAAATTCACCAACTAAATGCTTAAGACAGATTAACATGTGAAAAATTTTCTTCCTTACTGAGTCAAATAAATGACAGTTTGAACTACAAGATAGCATTTTTCACCTATTGCTTTAGTAAATACATTAAAAAAATTGTTTCTATTGAGTTATAATACATATACAATAAAATATGCAAATATGAAACATACATAGTTTTTGTATCCATGTAACCACACCCAGTGGAGAAGGCAATGTAACCGCCTCCAGCACTCTTGTCTGGAAAATCCCATGGACAGAGGAGCCTGGTAGGCTGCAGTCCATGGGGTCACTAAGAGTTGGACATGACTGAGCGACTTCACTTTCCCTTTTCACTTTCATGCATTGGAGAAGGAAATGGCAACCCACTCCAGTGTTCTTGCCTGGAGAATCCCAGGGTCAGGGGAGCCTGGTGGGCTGCCGTCTATGGGGTCGCACAGAGTCAGACATGACTGAAGCAACTTTGCAGCAGCAGCAGCAACCATACCCAGATCAAGATATAGAACATGTACAGCCCCCTGAGGAGCTTCTCTAGGCCTCTTTCTAGTTAATACCTCCCTCATAAAAAGTAAGTATTTGTCTGACTTCTGTTTCCCTAGTTTAGTTTTGTCCACTCGAATTGGACAAAGGTGAGATTTTATTAAATGTCCTTTTTTGTATCTGTCTTGTTTTGCTCATATGTAGAAAACACTTCAACGTGTCTCTTCATTCTCTTTTTGATGGACATTAGGGCTGTTGTTTAGAACAAATTTGAACATATTTGCTCTGATACTGGCATGCATGCTAAGTCACTCAGTTGTGTCCGACTCTTTGTGACCCTATGGACTAGCCCGCCAGGCTCCTCTGTCCATGACATTTTCCAGGAATGAATACTGGAGTGGGTTTTCATGCCCTCCTCCAGGGGATCTTTGTGACCCAGGGATTGAACCTATGTCTCTTAAGTCTCCTGCATTGGCAGGTGGGTTCTTTACCACTAGTACAACCTGGGAAGTCCTTGTTCTGATATTCTTGTATATATATTTTGGGGGACATATATATTCATTTCTCCTAGATATAAACTTTGGAGCTGGACCAGATTGCCTGGGTCATACATATTTCATACGTTCAGCTTTGGTAAATAATACCAAAAGTTGTTCAAAGTTATTACACCAGTGATTGGTGCTTAAGCCTTCTACAATGGAGTTTGGTTCTCTTTCCTAGAATGTGAAGATAGAATATTCTTTCCTTCATTTCTTCCTCTACCACTCCTTCCTCCCATCCTTCCTTCCTTTTCCAATCTCTCCCTCCCTCCTTTAATCTCACACTCTTCTTTCTTTAATCTCTTTCCCTCCTTTACTCTCCCCACTCAACCTGCCCTCTCCTCATTCTCTCTCTCACCCTCCTACAGGCACCATTTCAGACCACTTACAGCTGGAGATGCTTCTGGCCTGAGCAAGGCTGTAAACTAGATTTTGTGCTCCTTGGATCAGCAACTGCCTAATTAGAGGCACAATTTGCGGTCCAGTGAAGTCTCCACCAGCCTAATGCGCCTCGTGGAGCTGCATCCTGCCTGTAATTACCTCCAACTTCCAGTAAACAGAAGGGCAAGAGCAACTGTATCAAGAGTATGAGAAAGCCCTTGCCCAGGGTCTTCTGCAACAAGAATGTAAAGCAGGGAGCCAGCATGAATGGTCCTTTAGTGGGCCATCCTTTACTCCTTCTGACAGCTCCTCAGCATCTCCTGTCCTCTGTCTCTCTTACTCAAAGGAGAGGACTCAGTTTCTGCTTTTGGAGCCAGTATTTATCATTTAAATGGGAGAAGAAGGACAGAATGAAGCTTGTGTGCAGCATATATTCTTATTTTTAAAAATTAATTTATTTCATTTTTACTTTGGCTGTGCTGGGCCTTCGTTGCTGTGCAGGCTCTTTCTTCTCTGGTTGCAGTGAGCATGGCTACTCTCTAACTGTTGTGCCTGGGCTTCTCTTGCTGCAGGGCACCATCTTAGGGTACGTGGGCTTCAGTAGCTGCAGCTTCTGGGTTCTAGAGAACAGGCTCAGTAGTTGTAGCCCATGGGCTTCGTTCCTCTGTTGTGTGTGGGATCTTCCCGGATCAGGGATCAAACCCGTGTTTCCCGAATTGGCAGGTGGGTTCTTTACCACTGAGCCACCAGGGAAGTCCTGGAGCATGGATTTTTAAACGTGAGAACACTGAGGCATGTTGCAAAGTTAGTCGGTTCCTAATAATTAAAGTACCAAAATCTCCAAGTGATTCTCTTTTCCTATAGATAGAAGATGCACATCTTTCCCTACAATAGCAATTCAATACCATGTGTTTGACTCTTTAGCACCTACCTCCACTGTGCCAGGCAGTGGAGATTCAGTATAAGAAAAATAGAAATTGTTCCTATTGTGTACTTTTACAGTCTAGTTGTATGTTAACCAAGTCATCACTCAGTTACTTACTTAGCAACTTTTTCAAGTTGGGAAGCAAAGGAGAGGTTATGGAGATCTAAGGGCAAATTTCAAGGGTCTTAAAGAAGGGTGAGGAGGTCAAGAAAGGCATCACTGGGGAAATGGCAGTTGTGGGCTACAGGATGGATAGTTGTTAGGAGGTTGGAGGACCGTGGACCAAATAGTCCAGAGTGAGAGGGTGCTGTGTAGGTGGGAGAGAAGGGGCCAGAATGACAATCAGGTACTGGAATTACCAGCTTCCCTGGTCATTCCCATTAGAACATCACAGGCATGCCAAATTTACTCTAGCTTAATTGGCTGGAACAGATAAAAGCAGAAACTTGGTCTGGCAGATATCATTTCTTGAGCATTCACTATGTCCCATGCATCAAACCAGTCAATCTGAAAAAAAATCAGTCCTGAATATTCACTAGAAGAACTGATGCTGAAGCTGAAACTCCAATACTTTGGCCACCTGATGAAAAGAACTGACTCATTGGAAAAGACCCTGATGCTGGGAAAGATTGAAGGCAGGAGGAGAAGAGGATGACAGAGGATGAGATGGTTGGATGGGTGGCATCACCGTCTCAATGGACATGAGTTTGAGCAAACTCTGGGAGGCAGTGAATGACAAGAAAGCCTGGTGTGCTGCAGTTCATGGGGTCACAAAGAGTTGGACACAACTTAGAAACTGAACAACAACAACAATGCATTAAAAGTATTTTCTCATTTAATCTTTACACTCATTTTTTTAGCTTGGCCATTTTTGTCATCCCCAATGTAGAGAAGTGGAAACTGAGGCACAGAGTAGTTAAGCAAACCTCACAAAGTTGCCTTACTAGTCATTTCAGAGCCAAGTACACAAAAATTCCTATGTTCGGTGGAAGCAGCAGCAGGCCACCATCTGTCCTGGGCTTTCTCTTTAATTGCAAACCTATTGTCAGCCCAGGGAGTTCCCACCCAGACTCAGTGAAGCCAAAAGGCTTCTCAGGGGCCTCTTCTTTCATGCAGACACAGCTGTTGGTCCTGACCTTGCCCAACTGACCTTCTGAGATATATCCACCCAAGGAATCTGAAGAAGCCTAGGAATGGAATGAGACAGCTAGTAGAACAAACCCTGTTCTTTCAACATGATATTACCCAGTGTCAGAAACATGACTTTACTCCACAAATTTCAGGTTGAAAAATATTTCAGAATGTGTTCTCTGAACCAAAAGAAATCTGGCTTCTAGAGTCATTATCGGGCAGATCATTCTTCTTTCTAAGGCCACTCAAGGGCTCAGAGGGACAGAATCAGTACAAAAAATGTTGAGTACCACTGTTCTCTTCTTCCCGCCAGGCTTAGTCTTCTCAGCTTCCTCTGATGAGGTTTGGACTTCTCCCCATCATGGGAGTTCCAGCCCTAAAGCCCAGCTTTGGGGGTGGGGGTGAATGTTCATTCATTCCCTGTTGGGGCAAGTGGAATCCAGCCCTCCATTTGCTACATGGCAGAAGCAAAATAATATATCACTTAGTACTTTCTAATGAGCTTAGGGGAGAATCAAGTTATCTTGGGGGTCTGTGTGAGAGAGAGGAGACAGGAGAAGAAGACAAAGTCTAACTAGAAGAAAACACTCCAAATAATTATCTCAGTATATTGGGATTTGGGATGATTTTTGCTTCTTAACATGTTTTGCTATTTTCTAAATTTTCTAAGACTGACTTTTGTTACCGTCATAATCAGAAAGGAAACAGTAGAAGTCCTCTCTCTCCCCTGCTTTCTTCCTTCCTTCTTCCGATTCTTTCTCTCTCTCCATCCCTCTCCCTCTCTCTTTCTTTTTCTCTGTGGCTCTTGTGTTTATTCAACTCTGTATAAAGGCAGGGTGCCTTTGCAGAACGTGAGCTCCTAGAATTCCACGGCACTGTCAGCTGCATTTTTGTTTCCTTCTGTCGAAGTGCCATGAGCAAGCACTGTTATTATCACCAGCTTCCCCACTGCCTCACGGTCCAGGGAAATGGGAGCTCAGACACCCAGCCTCCGCGTCTCACAGCTGCGAATTAGGTCTAAGTTTGCGGTGACCACGACCCGTGCCAGGAGTCCAGACTGAGAGGGAATTTGCTGAGGCCACCTGGGTCTCCATTAGGCTAGGAGGAGAGAGGGGGAGATGCTCAGGACAAAGAGACCTGAGATGCTGTCGTGCGGGCTCTGCAATTCTGTGTGTTTTGACAAGAGTGATTTAGCTCTAATTACCAACAATAATTATTTTCCAGCCACAGTGGGAAGCTGTCAGGCTTGTAGCTATGTGGATTCCAAGGACCTCTACTTGGGCAATGCCTCTGCTGAGAAGCGGTTTGTACCCTAAGGGCTCTCTGGTATGCAGGACTGAGCCTAGAGATGAAGGGGGAGTGGGGAGGGGGAATCCCGGGAGGGCGAGAGCTGCTGGAGACCAGGCTGATGGCCAGAACGCCTGCATCAGAGCAACTGCCTGTGGCAAGAACACCAGCCTCAGCACCAGGAGCCCAACTCTGATGCCGACTTGCTGTGTGAATGCAGCCCTCTTTAAGCCTCAGCTTTCTCATCTGTAAAATGGTGATATAATGCCAACCTCACAGGCTTGTTGTGAAAATTGAATGGAAAGCTCTGGAAGAGAGGGCCTTTGTTGGGTTTTGGCCTCCCAGCCCTCTTCCTACCTTCCCTGAGTTAATGACACTTCAACTTCTATTTGAGGAACTTCTCCCTCCCCCATCTTGGTTCACGTGTTTCAGGGGGCTTCCCATGTTTCAGGGGGCTTCCCGTACTTGGCTCAAGTGGCCCCAAGTCAATCAGTGCACCCAGGTCCAAGGCCCTCAGGTCTCACATGAGGAATGTGTGTGCACATGTTGAGTTACAAATGGAAATTGTACATGTACTCAAAGTGAGGTCACTCAAGCAAACTGAAATGTCAAATTTTCTTTCCTTTTTTTTTTTAACTTAAGATTCAAACTATATTCATTCAATGTAAAAAAAAAAAAAAAAAAAACCTGATTAATTCATGCCCGTCAGTAGGTCTGTTTGTGGAATATCTTTGGTTTTCAAAAAAGCATAGTACAAATTAATTATTACTTAACAGATGCATTCTTTTAGATATAGCCTTCTGAAACATTCAGTCCCAGGGGAAAATAGCTACAGGGCTGCTTGGGTGTTAAAAACGATGAGATCCTAACGAAGTCCCTTCTGGCTCTAACCATCTATGAGCATCCTGTGGAAATTGTAAGCCTCCTGACAGACAGAAGGGAGTGTTTGAGGACTCGGAATGTAGGTCGACAAACCCGAAACCGCGCTGTACTGCCAAGTGAAGGAATGGCCAGACAAACGGTTCTGCTGGGCTCTTCACATGAGTGTTCTCACTGAAGTCTCACAAAACCCTGGGAGGTAGGAAGATTATCCACATTTTATAGATGGGAAAATTGAGGCTTGGTGAAGTGGAGTAACTTTCTCAAGGTCCCTGTAAGAGAGCAGTGCAGTCAAGGCTAGAAGGCAGAATTCAGAGCTTTAAAGGGAAGTATGTCCAGCCTCAGGCCCAGCTCCCCCAAGCCAGAGGCAAGAGCCACAGCCAGTTTCCTGACCCCTGAATCGTAGCTCAGCTGTTTTGCGCCTGGAGGCAAAAGTTCTAGTGCTGGAACTTCTTAATTCCCCAAATTCTTGAGAGTGACCGAGGAAGCAGCTCCAGAGGAAGCAGTCCATGGGTGGGCTAGTTCTGTAGTGTCATTCTGGGGTGTTCTATGAGCCCAGACTTCCGGCCACTCCTCTATCCTTTCCAAGGTTTCTAAGACATCCTAATCTTCTGTTTGGGCTTCCCAGGTGGCTCGGTGGTAAAGAATCTGCCTGCCAAGGCAGGAGATGCGGGAGATGTGGGTTCGATCCTTGGGTCAGGAAGATCCCCTGCAATTGTTGTTGTTCAGTCACTGAGTTATGTTTGACCCTTTGTGATTCCGTGGACTGAAACACACCAGACTTCCCTGCCCTTCATGGTCTCCTGGAGCTTGCTCAAATTCACATCCATTGAGTTGGTGATGCCATCCAACCATCTCATTCTCTGTGGCCCTCCCTACTCCTCCTGCCCTCAATCTTTCCCAGCATCCGGGTCTTTTCCAATGAGTTGGCTCTTTGCATCAGGTTTGCAAGGTATTGGAGCTTCAGCATCAGCATCAGTCCTTCCAGGTAATATTCAGGGTTGATTTCCTTTAGGATTGACTGGTTTGATCTCCTTGCTGTCTAAGAGACTCTCAGGAGTCTTCTCCAGCACCACACTTTTGAAAGCATTGATTCTTTCATGCTCAGTAACCCACTTCAGTATTCTTGCCTGAAAATTCCATGGACAGAGGAGCCTAATGGGCTTCAATCTATGGAGTTGCACAGAGTCACACATGACTGAGCAACTAAGAACAGCAGACAGCAATACTCTGTTTAAAATACTTCCTGATGAAAATATCTACCACAGTCTCTATGCCTGCAACTGATTCCTGATTGAGTCAGCTCTCAACCTCTCACACCATAAACATGCTTCTCTTATCTGGGAACAGGAGGAAAGGAAAGAGCCAGCATGTCTGAACACAAAGCAGAATGCCTCCACGGGGCTTATTTTCATTTCTTTACCCAGTGGGTTCTGTCCTCTTACCTTGGGATATCTGTGACTATACTGGGTTTGGGCCTATTAAATCCGCTTTGTTTTTTCTACTTTGCAGCAGAATGTCTCCCAGATCACATTTGCTTATGGAGCAATGATGAGCCTTCTTTCTTAGATGTCCTCCAAGGGTAAATTGGCATTCAGGAAGTCCTTGCACACTGATAAAGGGTTTAGCAAAACTATTTCTATAGATATTCCTTCCGCTGATATACTAGGCTCTGGAATAGGGCCTCAGAACGCATGTCAGTGGGAAGCTAAAAATTCCTGTGACCAGAGTACAAATAAGCACATTCTAGGAATGGCAACCCACTCCAGTACTCTTGCCTGGAGAATCCCATGGAGGGAGGAGCCTGGTAGGCTACAGTCCATGGGGTCGCAAAGAGTCCAACATGACTGAGCGACTTCACTCACTCACTCAGGAACCCAAAGGTACCTCTAGGATCTCCCCCGATCTCCCATCCTTGCTGGAAGGCAACATGGTTCTCTGGAGCCTCCCAGGTCTAGAGTAATTATTTTGTATTTATACCAGTTTTCCATAATACGATATAGCCATGGAAATTTTTTAAACCACTTGTGTTATTGTTGCTTTGACTGGAAAATTAGGATTAAAATGGTACCTATGTACTCCATACAGTGTTTGTCAGAATTAAATGAAATGATGTGTATACTTCACTTAGGACAAACAGGTCCAAGTAAAATTAAGTTCTATACAAACACTCACTATTATTATTGTTCACTTAAGGTACAAGGCAGACAATATTTCTCCAAGTTACATTTGAGGAATCTGAAGCTCAGAGAAGTAACTCACCTAAAATCTCTGCTGCCACTTTCTGTCTGTCAAACAAAATGTCACCCTACTTCCTGGCCCAGTACAAATGCTCTTCTCTGTGAAGCTCTTTCTAGTACATATACACTTATGGATGGGCAAACACACACACATACACAGACACAGCCTCCATGTTAGGTATAATGCTTCTTTTTGCTATATCCTCCCCATAAGATTTAACACATTTTGACATATACAATTGGCAAGGGCACTAACGTTATCCACTTTCACAAATTGCAAGTGAAATTTCTACGAGACAGAGACACTGTATTTTAGTGTTTGAATTTGCCCCAGTGCCTAGCATTTTGCCTTTCACATAATAATTATAATGATCACAACACGGGTATGTGGCCTTTCAGTTTATATAAAGCTTTCACTTGGTCCCATCACTTAGTTCTCAACATCCCCCTAAGGACAGGGTATTGATCTCCACATTTTATAATAAAGAAACGGAAGCTGGGAGGTGTGGTGGTAGAGTGAAGGTTTGAACTTCAGTCCGACATTAGAACTCGTGGCTTTTGTAACACACTACTATTATTTCAGTAGGAAGCTTTGAGACGGAATGGAGTGGAGGAGGATGGACTGGGGAGATGAGACAGATGAGAGGCAAGGCGAGGACCATATGTGCCTTATCCGAGTCAGATGGAAGAGGTGAACGGTACAGCTTGATCACTGGATTGCGTTTTCACAATAAAACCACTCGTACCTCCCTTTTCTTCAAGGCTGTTGCGAGAGTGAAATGAGGGAAAGAACTGAAACTGTTGAGGAGAGAACAGTGCTTTCTGAAAACATAAAGGATGGAAAGGCAATGCCAAAGAATGCTCAAACTACCGCACAATTGCGCTCATCTCACATGCTAGTAAAGTAATGCTCAAAATTCTCCAAGCCAGGCTTCAGCAATACGTGAACTGTGAACTTCCTGATGTTCAAGCTGGTTTTAGAAAAGACAGAGGAACCAGAGATCAAATTGCCAACATCTGCTGGATCATTGAAAAGGCAAGAGAGTTCCAGAAAAAGATCTATTTCTGCTTTATTGACTATGCCAAAGCCTTTGACTGTGTGGATCACAATAAACTGTGGACAATTCTGAAAGAAATGGGAATACCAGACCACCTGACCTGCCTCTTGAGAAATCTGTATGCAGGTCAGGAAGCAACAGTTAGAACTGGACATGGAACAACAGACTGGTTCCAAATAGGAAAAGGAGTACGTCAAGGCTGTATATTGTCACCCTGCTTATTTAACTTCTATGCAGAGTACATCATGAGAAACGCTGGACTGGAAGAAACACAAGCTGGAATCAAGATTGCTGGGAGAAATATCAATAACCTCAGATCTGCAGATGACACCACCCTTATGGCAGAAAGTGAAGAGGAGCTAAAAAGCCTCTTGATGAAAGTAAAAGAGGAGAGTGAAAAAGTTGGCTTAAAGCTCAGCATTCAGAAAACTGAGATCATGGCATCCGGTCCCATCACTTCATGGGAAATAGATGGGGAAACAGTGGAAACAGTGTCAGACTTTATTTTTGGGGGCTCCAAAGTCACTGCAGATGGTGATTGCAGCTATGAAATTAAAAGACGCTTACTCCTTGGAAGAAAAGTTATGACCAACCTAGATAGCATATTCAAAAGCAGAGATATTACTTTGCCGACTAAGGTCCGTCTAGCCAAAGCTATGGTTTTTCCAGTAGTCATGTATGGGTGTGAGAGTTGGACTATGAAGAAGGCTGAGCACCGAAGAATTGATGCTTTTGAACTGTGGTGTTGGAGAAGACTTTTGAGAGTCCCTTGGACTGCAAGGAGATCCAACCAGTCCATTCTGAAGATCAACCCTGGTATTTCTTTGGAAGGAATGATGCTAAAGCTGAAACTCCAGTACTCTGGCCACCTCATATGAAGAGTTGACTCATCGGAAAAGACTCTGATGCTGGGAGGGATTGGGGGCAAGAGAAGGGGACGACAGAGGATGAGATGGCTGGATGGCATCACAGACTCGATGGACGTGAGTGAACTCTGGGAGTTGGTGATGGACAGCGAGGCCTGGCGTGCTGTGATACATTGTGATACATGGGGTCGCAGAGAGTCAGACACGACTGAGCGACTGAACTGAACTGAACTGAACTGTCATCCCACGTCATCTCAGTGACGACCAAGAAATGACAAAACTTCTGGGCACTCTCCCAGTAAGAAAGCTCTAGTCAGACAATACTTAGACTGAAACTATTGAGGGCAAATCATTCTTTCCTCTCCTCTCACAAATGCAGTGCCTGTTTCTCTTCTCTATGAAGCTGGGATGCCAGAACAGAAGGTGAAGGCTAGACCTACTAGGCTCAGGGCAGCTCAGAGGAACTGAGGCCCTGGGTCATGTTTCTAGGTGGTCAGTCAAAGGCAGGAATTCCTGTGGGCATAGTACTGGAAATCTGAGGGTGAACCACGCAGAAGCTCAAGACCTTAGCTTTTGGTCAGCATCTGGACACCCTGATCTAAGGCAGCAAGGACTCACTTCACCAGAACAGACTTCCTGCTCAAAACTCCATTTTTTTAAAATGAATTTTGTACAGAGCAATATCTTTATGTCTCACTTATTTCACTTAGCATAATGCTCTCCCAGCACAGCCATGTTGCTGCATTTGGCAACATTTCATTTTTTATGGCTGAGTAGCATTCCATTGTGTTTGTGTGGGTGTCTCACATCTTCTTTGTTCATTCATCTGTTGATGGACATGATTCCATATCTTGGCAATTGTCAATAATGCTGCTACGAACGTTCAGGTAAATGAAATGTCGGACTGAGAAAGGCAAATATGGTGTCTTTGACAAATGTGGAATCTAAAAAGTAAAAAACTAGTAAATATAACAAAAAAGAAGCAGACTCACAGACATGGGGAATAAACTAGTGGTTACCAGTGAGAAGCAAGGTAGGAATGGGGGAATGGGAGATACAGACAAACTATCGGGTATAACATAGGCTCAAGAATGTATTCTGTACAACACAGGGAATGTAGCCAAAATTTTGTAATAACTGTTAATGTAAAGTAACCTTTCAGAATTATAAAATAAATAATAAATAAATTTAAAATTGTAAATGTTTGACACTCTTTCCACAGGCAATGCACATTGCAATGGCTAGGAACTGGACTACAAGGATGTTCAAAGCCACCTTGACTCAAATGGAGGCACAGTGGCCAGAACAAGTCTAGGAACAAAAGTTCTGTGATTCTGAGTCCTAGAGCTCCCCAATAGCCATAGTCTAAGCATCAGAATTGACCAGGCTGCTCTTCTAAGCAGAGGTCAAGAGTTTCCATCTTCAGGAGTTTCCATCTTCAGGAGTTTCCATCTTCCAGGTCTTGGGCCTGCTCCTATTCATGCAAAATAAAGATATCTACTGCCGATTGTATTTGAAGCAAGTCATGCACTTGCTTTAATGTTATGGGATATATATAAGATATGGGATGAAATCTTGGAATCACAACCTGAGCTATGAACACTCTCCCTCCTACATTTTTAGGTATTTCCACACTCCAAGAATCCATTTACATGAGAGTTCAGGGAGCACATAGCAGAGCCAATGATTGAACACGTGGTGTGATCAGGGACCAAGGTCACACATTCATTCATTCTTTTTATTTTTTACTTATCAAACATGACAAATGGAAGATTGTCCCTGACTTTAAGGATCTTGCATGAGATAAACATGTAAATAAATGACTGTGCTCTTTCTGCAAAACATGCCATGCCACTGGCAAGCATGTTAGCATTGAGAAAAACATCTTAATCAAACTTGGGATGGAGAGAAGGATTCCAGGAAGAGATGAGGCTTAGCTTGAATCAGTTCAGTTCAGTTCAGTCATTCAGTCATGTCCAACTCTGTGCGACCCCATAGACAGTAGCCCACCAGGCTTCCTGGGATTCTCCAGGCAAGAACACTGGAGTGGGTTGCCATTTCCTTCTCCAATGCATGAAAGTGAAAAGTGAAAGTGAAGTCGCTCAGTCGTGTCTGACTCTTAGCGACCCCATGGACTGTAGCCCACCAAGCTCATCCATCCATGGGATTTTCCAGGCAAGAGTACTGGAGTGGGGTGCCATTGCCTTCTCCGCCAGGCCTCCCTATCAATCACCAACTCCCGGAGTCCACCCAAACCGATGTCCACTGAGTCGATGATGCCATCCAACCATCTCATCCTGTCATCCCCTTCTTCTCCAGCCTTCAATCTTTCCCAGCATCAGCGTCTTTTCCAATGAGTCAGCTCTTTGCATCAGGTGGCCAAAGTATTGGAGTTTCAGCTTCAACATCAGTCCCTCCAAAGAATACCCAGGACTGATCTCCTTTAGGATGGACTGGTTGGATCTCCTTGCAGTTCAAGGGACTCTCAAGAGTTTTCTCCAACACCACAGTTCAAAAGCATCAGTTCTTCGGCACTCAGCTTTCTTTATTTCCAACTCTCACATCCAAACATGACCACTGGAAAAACCATAGCCTTGACTAGACAGACCTTTGTTGACAAAGTAATATCTCTGATTTTTAATATGCTGTCTAGTTTGGTCATAACTTTTCTTCCAAGGAGTAAGCATCTTAATTTCATGGCTGCAATCACCATCTGCAGTGANCCTGGCTTGGAGAATTTTGAGCATAACTTTACTAGCATGTGAGATGAATGCAATTGAATACTGGAGGACAAGAAGGTGTCCACTGGATGATCTGGGGAAATATTTAGTTTATTCAACATGTATTTCTGAGACTGTATTATGTGCCACGTCCTCTGCTAGTAACTAGGCATATACAGTGAATGAAACAAGCATGGTCCCTGGCTTCATAGAAATTGCCTCTAAGTACTTAACTGTAGATACCAAATAAATTTACTTCTAGCTGGCATCCCTAATAGAAAAATAAATTGCAGAGAGACTTATTTTATATAAAGTTGTGGGAAGGAGTGGTAACAGTTAAAGAAAAGCTGGATCCAGGCTCCCATGGACATAAGCAATGGCTTTTATCTAGGAAGTTGAACCAAAGTCCTAGGAAGTGGAATCCACTCATGCTGAAGCTGAAGCTCCAATACTTTGGCCACCTGATGCCAAGAGCTGACTCACTGGAAAAGATCCTGATGCTGGGAAAGATTGAAGGCAAAAGGAGAAGGGGGCGGCAGAGGATGAGATAGTGAGATAGTATTACCAACTAAATGGACATGAATTTGAGCAAACTCTGGGAGAGATGGTGAAGGACAGGGGAGCTTGGTGTGCTGCAGTTCATGGGGTCAAAGAAAGTCGGACACAACTTAGCCTCTGAACAACAACAATAACAAGGGAACAGAATCGTGATATAGGGTGTCAACTTGATGCTACAATAAGATTGCATTCAATGAAATGGCTGTATCTCTACATCTTTTGGTCAAAACCAAAGATTTATAACCCAGTGAGAGAAGGCAGTGTGGGGAAAGTAGGAAATGAATTCACAGGGATTCACTTAACAATTTTTGGAACAGAAAAAATATGTTGTTAGGGAGAAGAAGTGTTATCTCACCTCAGTAGCTTCTAAGCAGAGAAAGGATGACCCTTCAGCTAAAGGGTCATTTAGTGGTCTGTATCAAGGGAGGAAGAGCTAGAAGGTGCCACGGATGGAAGGAAATGGTGGGTGCAGCCAGTGGTGACCCCTATGAGGCACCCTCGTGGACCCCTGCAGGGAAGGGCAGAAGGATTTGCATGGGGGTGGGGGGTCCTAAGGACTCAGGGTAGGGCCGGAACTAAGGTATCAGTTTTGGTGTCATCCAGAGAAGTCACGATACCCCAACTCAGAGACCTCCACCTCTCACTCGTCAAGTCTCCACCTCTTTGAGATCAGAACAGCAGACCACACTGCTGGTGACTGGGTAAATTGGTACACATTTTCTTTAAAATACTTTTAAAATTTCGATCATGAATGTTTTTTGAAAAAAAAAATCAGACAACATGTTATTTTGATATCTGTACACATTGTGAAACTATTAGCATAGCCAAGCTAATTAACATATCCATCATTTCAACAGTGGGAGAATGCCAGTGAAACAACTTCTAACTGACACCAACTCAGTACCCCCAGATCTGCCAGGATAGCCAGTAGGGAAAGCTCACATCCTTCCCCACCACTGGCTGCCAAATTCCACAGCTCTCAGTGGGACACTTCAGACGGGGAAGAGCAAGTGGCCCAAGGGAAGGACAGGCACTGGGGACTGGCAGAACACTCGAGACATAAAGTCAAAATCCAAGATTCTGGGAAAAACACAGCCTGCAAAACTTACTCTGTGTCAGCAAATTCCAGGACTCTTCTTTCTAGAACGTTTTTGAAAAGAGAGAAATAGGGAGCAAGAGAAAGCATTATTTTACTGACTTTAAAAGCCCTGACCTTTTAATCCAGCCAAAGAGAGAACGGTTTGTGTTTCTCAATTTCTTTGGAGTCAATGAGCCTGAATACGTTCCTTGAAATAGGCACTCATAAATCTATATATGTACAAGTTAAAAAGATAACGAAGTGCTCTGATTCTGAGAAGCAGCGGTCCTTAACAATTAAAAAACCGAAAATGCATTCATCTCAAACTCTTCTCTTCTTGGACCCAAAGACCTTCCTTCCTATTCTCACTCATTCTCATAATAATTCAATCAAAGCAACACCCGGAGCATATTTTCTTGTCCAGCTTGAAGAAAGCCTTGCAGAGAATACAAAATAAATAAGAGAATGTGGACCCTAGACTCAAAGGACTTAGACCTGGGGCAAGGAAAATGCAATTATTTACCCCACACATATTGTCAGGTGCTAGAGCTATAATAGGGACCCATAGAGACACAGTCTTTAACCATATGGAGGTTAAAATCTATTGAAAATAGGTAATGGGCAACCCAAAGTGAAACCCAAAGGCTCAGATAAGTGGCAAGGATGGGAAGAAGCTGAAAGTGTAACTAGGTGAGGCTGGTACTGAACCCAAGTTCGGCTGCTCGCCACTCTAAAGGCCAGTACTTTTGAGACAAGTGTTAATGGAAAAGGAAGAGTTGCTTTATTCACGAGGTCAGCAACCTGGAAAGATGGTAGACTAATGTCCTAAGACCATGTTTAAGTTGAAAATTAGGACACAAAGGTTTTAAAGACAGTGTGAGGGAGGGGTCTGCAGGGTGTGTGTTCAGCTTGTGCTCAGTTCTTGGAGTGATCGGCATCAAGGTGAAGTTCTGAGCATCAGTCTTCGGGTTTCAGTGGGTCTGAGATCTATATGCTCACAGTCAGCAGTTCTTACCTGGTGTACGCCAGCAGCTCTTACCTGGTCTGTTTCCTGTTAAAACAACTTAGGAATGTGTCAGACCTTTATATCTTTCGAGGAACTGGGAGTTCGTTTGGTAACTCTGCTAAGTGGTTGGTTTATAGTCTAAATTGTTACCCGTTTCCAGGCCAAACAAGTAATTCTTTGTTTCTACATCTTCACATTTCCTAAGAGAAACCTGGCGGGCCACACTCCATGGTGCTGCAAGAGTCAGACATGACTTAGCAAGTGAACAACAACTCTTGAGCCATCCTCTTGACACTCAGAGGAGGCCCTGGGAGTGTCAGGGCCAAAAATCCTTTTACTTTAAAGGACAGAGACGCGGGAGCTTGTATGCAGTTTCAATTCCCCCTTTTCAGTGATGTCCCTCAACCTTGAGGGGAGCACATGTTGGATAAGAAAGGGAATAAGAGTTTGGATAGAGAGGTTCATCATAAACTCCCCAGAGGAGTGCTTGTTTTGTACCAACACCATGAAGAATGCTTTGCATGCACTGTATCATTTAATTCTAGAAGGAAGGAGTAGGGATTTTACTCCTTGGTGGGAAATCGACTGCCTCCAGATTTCATTAAGAGTGTGATGACAGAAGCCAGGTCTCACTCCACGTGTGTGTTCTTCCAGCAATAATAGAAGTGCTTCAGGGACTTCCCTGGTGGCCCAGTGGTTAAGACTCTGTGCTCCTAATTCAGGGAGTACAGGTTCAATTCCTGGTCAGGGAACTAGATCCCACATGCTGCAATGAAAAGATCCCTCATGCTGCAACTAAGACCCGGCATAGCCAAATAAATACATATTGTGGAAAAAAAGAAGAAGAAGAAGAAGAAGAAAAAGAAGTGTCACAGCTTAAGATGCTGGATCCAGGGACCAAAGGATTGATTGGCTCGCCAATAAGTGATACTAGTAAAATTCCTCATTGGATACTGAGAGTCACTGAAATAGATAAGATGCCTTGCAGAAGGAACATGCATACTGTCATTTCCCTGCCTCAGGTAAAACCCTGCTTTGGAAAGTTTCTGTTTCCAGCTTCCCTCAGAGTGAAATTGAAAATTCCCCTGTTTGTTCCTGGGAAGCATCAGTATTTGCAAGTATTGATTTTCTAGGGCTGCCATAGCAAGTTTCCATATACTTGTGGTGATAAGTTTAAATAAAAGAGATGTATTACCTCCCAGGTCTGAAAGCCAGAAGTCCCAAATCAAGTTACTGGCAAGGCCATGCTCCCTCTGAACTTGCTAGGGAAGGATCTTTCCTTGCCTTCAACTTATGGTGGCTCTGGGTGTTCCTTGGGCTTCTCTGATGGCTCAGATGGTAAAGAATCCACCAATGAGAGAGATCTGGGTTTGATCCCTGAGTAGGGAAGATCCAATGGAGAAGGGAATGGCAACCCACTCCAGTATTCCTGACTGAAGAATTCCATGGACAGAGGAGCCTGGTGGGCTACAGTACATGGGGTCAAAAAGAGTCAGACATAACTGAGCACCTAAAACTTTGGATGTTCTTTGACTACAACAGTATAACTCCAATCTCTGCCCTATCTTCACATGGCTTTCTTCCCTATGTGTCTGTGCCCTCTCTTCTTTTTATAAGGATATAAGTCATTGGATGTGGGAACTACCTTACATCAAAGATGATATCTTGATATCCTACTATATTTCAGAGACCCTATTTCCAAATAAGATCATATTCTGAGGTTCTGAATGGATATTCTTGGGTGGTACTATTCAACTTATTGCTGGACCCCATCACTCATTTCTTTGTTCTATGCTGCTGCTGCTAAGTGGCTTCAGTCGTGTCCGACTCTGTGCGACCCCATAGACAGCAGCCCACCAGGCTCCTCTGTCCCTGGGATTCTCCAGGCAAGAATACTGGAGTGGGTTGCCATTTCCTTCTCCAATGCATGAAAGTGAAAAGTGAAAGTGAAGTTGCTCAGTCGTGCCCGACTCTTAGCGACCCCATGGATTGCAGCCTACCAGGCTCCTCCGTCCATGGGATTTTCCAGGCAAGAGTACTGGAGTGGGGTGCCATTGCCTTCTCCATCTTTGTTCTATAAAAACACCTAAATGTTGATCAATTCAAAATAATTCTTTCCTAAGCTTCATACTAGGATATAAGGAAAAAGTGGAAGGGAAATGGTCTTCACTGACCTGAAACATTTTTATGATTTTGAGAGATGTAGTAGCGACAATATAGAATATGAACTGGGAGATAATGCTTTCAGTATTAACCCCATTGTTTACCAATAATGAGACTTCAGATAAATTTATTTGACATCTCTTGGAACTCCATTTTTCAGGTCAAGAACTGGAGGCTTAGAGAGGTTTAGTGGGTTGCCATTTCCTTCTCCAGAAATAGCTCACCACCCATCAAAGAGTGTTGTTATCTCTTCAATAGTATAGGTTATTGCTTCAAAGTAGTTGACCAGCCAAAGGTTACATTTCAAGTTCACCTTTCATCTTATCGAGTCTTTTGAAAAGATCTTGCCAATGGGATTGTGTCACCTTCAGGCTGAGTTGGTAAGAATTGGTTACACCTCTTCTATCCCCTACTTCCCTGTATGGAGATTGGATGAAGAGGATTCTGAGGGCCTCTGAGAGGGTGGAGCACCCCCAAAATGGGCAGAGCCCAAGTTCCTGAATCACCATATGGAAGGCTGCCCAGTAACAAGGAGCACAAGAAATACACGTCAGTTACACATCTCTTACATCTGGGGCTTTGTCATTCATCATAGCACATAGCATCACCCTAGATAATAACCCTACCCACAGTCATGAAATGAGTGCATTGACATGTGATTAAAGCCCTTTCCCTTAGACCCATATTCTTCACCATGCTTTCCTGTTGCAATATGTGAAAGGAGTGGACCTGGACTCAGGCCAGAATCTCCATCCCCCAGTCAAGATGAGCATTTGGCTGGAATACAGCTCATCCTAAAGCCCTTAGGGAACTGAGCTTGATGGAAGCAGTATAGAAAAGCAAATCCTAAAAGGGGTCAGAGTGAACTGGAAAGGTGAGTGAGTGAAAATCGCTCAGTCATGTCCAACTCCTCACGACCCCATGGACTATAGAGTCCACGGAAGTCTCCAGGCCAGTAGATTGAGTGAATCAGCATAAAGGTTGTTGAGGATGAGTTCAGGACCAATGCTGGAGGGAATATTGTACAAGCTTCCCCTGTCACTCAGTTGGTAAAGAATCTGCCTGCAATGTAGGAGACCCAGGGTTTGAGTCCTGTGTTGGGAAGATCCCCTGGAGAAGGAAATGGCAACCCATTACAGTATTCTTGCCTGGAAAATCCCATGGACAAAGAAGCCTGGCAGGCTACAATCCATGGGATCACAAGAGTCGGACATGACTCAGAGACTAAGCCACCATTGGAGGGAAATCTCCACACCAATGAGCAAGTCCTCAGTTTCGCAAAGGGTGCTGTCTTTGAGATGCAGGGTAACCTCTTTCAGACCTGCCTCTTCCTCGTCTTCCAGACAACCAACCCAACAACTTCTCAAAGATGTATAATTGTTCCTTTAATAAATCCAACTCTCTCTTCTCTCTCCTGTCACAGAAATGTATGGGCCTACGGTAAAAAAAAAAAAAAAAAAAATCCCTAACGACAAAGTCAAACATCAGATATTAAAAGTCAACTGTTGGAGTTTGAAAAAAATAATAAAAAGAACACTTCTTGTACAGCACATTCCTTTGAAAAGCCTTTGTATTTCCCATTATTGAAGTGATGGTATTTTATTCAGCCCAGCATAAGAAATTTGAAGCCATTGTAGAATATCCAGAGGAAGTTTGCAGATGGAATTTTCTGTCTGAGATTAAAGGCGTGTTAGAGCAAATGCTTAGCATTTTATTATACAGAGGAGATCCCATCAGAGCTCATGCTTTGTTAGGTGGTGGAAAGGCCTTTATTGCTACATTTAATGCCTTGTGTTATACCAAGTTTTGTACATTCAGAGCACTGGATTTGAAGCTTGACAGGTGTGATTTCAGGAATTCATTGTAATAAGGTTTTGGTCTTTGGAACCCAAAAGAAATACTCAGATCCAGCCACCCTGGCTTTATCCCAAGGGAGAGACACAAAGGACAGTGACAAGTGGGAAAACTCGGTAAAATTTTATTATTAGTTGGGCTTGTGCCTAAAGTCACATGCAGAGCTTTCTGGTAAATTTAACTGGAGAATGAAGAGGTTCACCTGAAGCTTGGAACAGAGGGATCTACTCCAACCCCAAGGACCAAACCCTATGTTTACCTGATGACAACATTCAAGTCCAAGAAACAAAGAGAGAAGGACAGAGAGAGAGAAGACAGATAGATAGAGAAGCTCTTATCATCCCAGTGCTGCCTTCGTATGGGTAATCAACCCCACCCTCTAGGACAGGGGTCCCCAGCCTCCAGGATCTAATGGCTGATGATCTGAGGTGGACCTTATGATGCAAGAAAAACAGAAATAAAGTGCACAATAAATGTAATGCACTTGAATCATCTGAAAACCATGCCCCTCCCTGGTCCATGGAAAATTGCTTTTCATTAAACTGATCCTCAGTGTCAAAAAGGTTGAAGACCACGCTCTGGGATATTGAGCCAAATCAGATTGCTCAAATGTACCTATCGGATGAAGAACTCCTGAGTGAAGGGTTAAAGGAGAGTAAAATTGCAAGAGGAAGGAAGACACATGATTTGGGTGCATCTCACATCCTAAAATCCTACCCTCCCTCAAAACCCATCCCTCCTGCTCACTATTTGTGTGCCATTGGGACAGTCATTGGTCCTTCTGCCTCGACCTTCTTCAGATGGTTGTCAGAGGCAGTAAAAGGAGTAGAATACATAAAGTTTCTACAGCAATACCTGGATTCTATAGAGGTGGTGCTATTCCCGGGTCAGACCAAAATAGACCCTACAGATTAGGTGAAAGGATGAGCTGAAGGTAGAGGTTAGGTTTGTCAGATGGCAATTAAGAAGGATGCAAGCCTGATGAGGTTTCAAAAGTAGGGTGACTAGCCAAGAATGAAGACAAAAACGGAAATTCCTTGCTTGGAAGAAACAAAAGCCAGGGTCACCGTGGGTTTGGAGCACAGGTCACCATGAGATCCTCAGATAGGCTAGGAAGCCAAAGATTTCTGCCCACCCCACCCCCCACCTCTGATTAAGAGGCTGATTAGTTTCAGAGCCTGAGGCAAGCCAGACCAGCTTTGAGGACTAAATGGCTTGTGCTGCAGGGGATTGGAGAAATATGGGGGCAGGGAGCCAGGCAGGTTTATTACGAATTCCAGGTGCCAAGCTACAAAGGAAGTAGGGTCTGGCAGTCATAGGCCAAAGAACTGCCAACACTTTTGACAATTGTCATTTAAGATTTAATTGTTCTGAGGCAGCATTGCTCAGCAGTAAATACACTTAGGAGGCTTGCAGAGAACTGGGATATTCTGGTGGCTGTTGTGGCATGATGAACAACTGAATAACTCTGTCAAAGAGGAGGCAGGCCAGGGGAGGAAAGGAGACCCCTGTGAAGGGAACTGTGCCGCCCCATTGTTCTGGCAGAAAAATGTCCAGGACTCAGAGCTCAGCAGTCCCTTTTCTGGGCCCTGATCCCCGGTCTAGTTTATTTAAGGTAATTTTTGTTCAGAACTCTCTGCCCTACCAGGGAAGCCAGGGATAGTTGGGCTTTTGTAGGTCTCCCAAAGGCTGGGTGTGTGCAAAGGATTTTCCTTAACCAGAGCTGTTAAGTGAAGATTATAGAAAGTAAATAGCAGTTCCTTATATTTGTTAAACATTTCTAATTTTCAAAGCACTGCAGGAGCGCTTTCTAAGGATTATTTCATTTAACCCTCTAAATAGCCCTATGGATTCGGAACAATTATATACCCATTGTTTAGATGAAGAAACTGAGGCCTACGTATGTTAAATAACTTACCCAAGAATGCCCACCTGGTCAGTGGTCACTCAGGAACACACACCAATGCCCACATCCCTAGCTATTATACACCGCCATTTGCTAGGAACCCAAGAGCCTGAAGAAAGTATGTATTTAGCACCATTTTCACTAGAATACATTTGAATGCAAGTAATAGATTGTTTCAGAGCAGCTTAGAGCCTAAAAACAGTTGCTATTTACTTATTAATGTCAGCACTTCATCAAAGTAAAAGCTGGTCAAAGCCTTTGAAGTCTTCTTGGCCTTTCCCTGGTGGCCAAATGGTCTTCCCTCAGATGTAAGGGTTACTTCCCACCTGGGTGTCACCACCTCATTTCTCTGACCCCCTTTACAGAGCAGCTCTTCAAAATCATTTTCCATGCCCTCTGTTTCTCCTTCATCTCCAGACATTCTCTCTAGAAACAAATCCAATCTGGCTCTTTTTTCACCCCAAGCCCACCGAAACTGCCTCTTTGAAGGTCACCAGTGACCTCACACTGTCCAATCCAAGAGTCAGTTCCCAGTCCTGATCTTACGTAGCCCACTTGCAGCATCTGATACACAGGACAACTCTCTCCTTTGTGAAACTGCTTTGTTTTGCTTCAGGCCATCACTTGCTCTTTGTCCCCTTTCTGTATATTTTGTCCCCTGTCACTATATTTCAGTCCCTCTGCTGGTTTCTCCCCATCTGTTCCAACTTCCAAATGCTGGTGTGCCTCCAGGCTCAGGAGTTAGACCTCATCATCCTATATTTCATACACAATCCATAGGTAACATAACCCAGCAAGGTTTTAAACACCATGTATAAACTCATCACTCAAAATGTATCTTTCCAGCACTAACTTCTAGATCTAAATATAAAACTGACTTTTTCATAGCTCCACTTAGGTACATCCAAAGTTTACATACCCCAAAGAGAATTTCTGATCTCACTTTCTCTCCCAAACTTAATTCTTCTTCAGTTTGACCCTTCTCAGTAAATGACAACTCTATTCCTCCAGTCACTCAAGTCTTAGAATTGTCTTTGTCTTTCACCTTTATTTATCACCCCACTTATCAGAAAATGTGCTGGGTCTTTCTTTGAAATAAATCTATAATCAGACTACTTCTCATCGCTTCTACTACCTTTTGGGTTCAAACCACTACCACCTCTTAAGTAGACTGTCACAGTAGCCTCTGTCTGCTCTCTGCCCCTCCACCTTTGGCCAATTACATTACATTCTCCAAAGAGCAACCAGAGTCATGCTTTTATTTTATTTACTTGCTTTTGGCTGGGCTGGGTCTTCTCTTGTTGAGGGGCACAGGCTCCAGGGTTCGCTGGCTTCAGTAGTTGCAGCTCCTGGGCTCTAGAGCGCAGGCTCAGTAGCTGGTGCAGGGGCTTAGTTGCTGCTCGGCATGGGGGATCTTCCCAGATCAGGGTTCGAACCCATGTCCCCTGCATTGGCAGATGGATTCTTCACCACTGAACCACCGGGGAAATCCCAGAGTCATGTTTTAAACATATAAATCACTCTTTAACTCCAAATGTTTTAATAGCCTTCTTACCCTTCCCCTTTCAGAACCTCAAAAAGCACATTCTCTGCCCCTCTTTACCTCTCTGGTCTGAATTCCTACCACTCTCAACCTATCTCAGTGTAACTGTGGGATTTGATCTACTAATAGGTAATGTAATCTATACAGATAATCATGACCAGACTTCTTTTATTTTTAAATTGGGGTGTAGTTGATTCACAGTGTGTGTTAGTTTCAGGTATACAGCAAAGTGAATCTGTTATACGTACTCATATATCCACTCTTTTTTAGATTTTTTTTTTCCCATATAGGCCATGACAAAGTATTGAGTAGAATTCCCAATGCTATACAGTAGGTCCTTATTAGGTAATGAAGTGGAATAAAATAGAATAGACAATACCAGGGTGTACTGCACAGGATAAAGGCAAGCATTCCTTTGTGAAATTTTGAGTTCAGTGTGTGTGTGTGTGTGTGTGTGTGTGCAAGTGAGTGAGTGTGTGTGTATCTTGGTTCCAGCAGAAAATTTGTCTTACTGTGGGTCATGGTCCAAAAGTTTGAGCCCTAGCTCACTCTGCTCCAATCATTCAGATTCCTGTTTAATTTCGCCAACATGCCAATCAAACCATTGCCTGAAGGACTGTGCCCTCTGCCTGGAACTCTCTTGCACCAGATATCTGCTTTCTCACTTCTTTTCAATCATTCCTCAAGTTTCCCCTGATGAGAGAGCTCTTCTCTGGTCACATTATATAAAATAGCACCTCATCTCTTTCTGCTCTACCCTGCTTAATTTTTTTTCATATGACTTCTCACCACTTGACATGCTGTGGATTAATTTTTAAACTAATTTCTATCTTCCTTCTTCCAGTATAAGTTCCATTAGAGCAAAGATTTTTCTGTCCTGTTCCTTACTGTTTCCTGGCAAATAGTGGCAACTCGATAAATATTTTTCAAATGAATGGATTACATAACTCAAATAATATCCTTCCTAGAGATGGGAATAAGGTATTCTTCCAGGATATTTGATTTCTTTCACTAAGAAGAGGTAGAAGAAGCCTTCCAAATGCTGGGTATACCTAAAATTGGGAAGGAAGAACCTAGACTTCAGGGTAGAATTATAAACTGAAGGCTTATGGCTTCTCTAAATGAGTTCCTCACCCAGCAGACCCAAATCCATATTGGGCTCTGTGTCTGGGCATCAGATTGGAAGGCTTCTTATCTGCCATCCCCAGCTCCTGGCTCACACTCAGGAGTGGCCCCAGCTCCATTTTGAAACAGCAGTGAGAATTTAGCTGGCCCATCTCAGGGGATAGTAATTCATTCATATCCCAAAATGTTGAATGAACAATTTTGTATGAGGCTCTGCTCTAAATTCTTGGGATAGAGCTGTGAATAATACAGACAGAGTCCCTGTTCTGATGAAGCTTGTGTTGTAGTCAATTTTAGAATAATTAAACTAATGAATAGCTTCAGCTTGATGTAAATGCTATGAAAAAAATTAAATAAGATAATGTGACAGAGTGACAGAAGGAGGAGGAACAGGACCGTATGAAATAAGGCAGGTTAGGGAAAACTTCTCTGAGAAGGTACATTTGAGTAGAGGCAGGAAAAAGCACGTGGTAGGATACATCACTGCTCTTCCAAATACATGCAGACATTGTTGTGCACAGGAGTGTGGGATCAGAAAAATGGCCATGCAAGTAGAACAAAGCAATCTTAGCAACAGGAACAATTATGATCGTTCCATGGCCTTGAAAATGTTTGTCAAAGCATCACACTTCCTACCATTTGTAAATCCATACAGAAATGAGAAAATTTAAAAGTAGATACAATAGTTCTGCTTCCCTGCCAAGGTATCCCTTCTCTGTGGCAGGATTATATTTCTGCCTCATTCCTGGGAGATTTGATGAGGACAATGGAATGTAAATTCAGAGCAAGACTGCTTTTCTTTTTGATCTATATATATATATATATTTTTAAATTTAGCTACATCAGGTCTTAGTTGCAGCATACGGAGCCCTGCACTGTGTGGGATCCAACTTCTCCCGCAAGGGATCAAACCTGTGTCCTCTGCATTGGAAGATAGATTCTCAACCACTGAACCGCCAGGGAAATTCCCTGAAGTGAAGTTTTAAGAGCTAACTCTTGGTTTGTGTCTCTCTTTTCGGTCTCAGTAGGGTCTGCTCCATATGCTAGCAAAGTAAGATGTAGAACAAAGCTACAGACAATCCCCAGTGCTTTTGTAAGTTTAATGAAAAACAAATCTTTCTTATTTAAGTTTTTTAAATTTTAGTGTACATCAAAAGCAACCAGAAGTCTTGGTAAAACAAGAGAAATTGGCCCCATCCCAAGTTTTCCATTCAGGAGGTCTGGATCTGCCTTTTTACCAAGTCCCCACATGACACTGATGCTGCCCATCCAGAGATCACACCTTGGGAATCATTGTTCTAAATCACTCTAATTTGGGGGTTCAATTGTTATGTGGGGTAACTTAGCCTACACTGACTAGTACAGAGAAGAATAAATGAGTTCTGTACAGATAGAGGAAAAGAAGGATACAAGTAGAAGTTACTTTAGGGCTTTGAAATTAGACAGGTTGGAATTAAAATCTATTGTTGTTCACTCTCTAAGTCTCATCTGACTCTTCAATATCATGGAGTGCAGCACACCAGATTTCTCTGTCCTTCACTATCTCCCAGAGTTTGCTCCAGTTACGTCCATTGAGTTGGTGATGCTATCTAACCATCTCATTCTCTGCCACTCTCCTCTCTTTGTGCCTTCAATCTTTCCCAGCATCAGGGTCTTTTCTAATGGGTAATCTCTTCACATCAGGAGCTTCAGCTTCAACATCAGTCTTTCCAATTAATATTTAGGGTTGATTTCCTTTAGGATTGAAAATCCTTACAATTGCTTATCATATGTCAGGCATTGTGCCAAGATTCATGAAAAGGAGTGAGAGTTGCTACTCTCAAAAAGTTTATACCCTTTGAATGTTTGTCTAGATTTTTTTTAATGGTTCTCTAATTACTTCCATTACTCAACAAAATAACATTTATTATTCCTCTAGGTGATTTTACACTGAATCAAAAATGGGCCAATTTGAATATTTCTCCAAGAAAGTTAAAATTTGGTTATGGATATTCTAGTTAATGCTGGGAGGGATTGGGGGCAGGAGGAGAAGGGGACAACAGAGGATGAGATGGCTGGATGGTGTCACCGACTCGATGGATGTGAGTTTAAGTGAACTCCGACAGTTGGTGATGGACAGGGAGGCCTGGCGTGCCGCGATTCATGGGGTTGCGAAGAGTTGGACACGACTGATTGACTGAACTGAACTGAACTGATACTTGCAAAAGATATTAACTCAAGATTCTATTGTGTGGCCAAGGATAGCTTGGCATGTGTTATGTGCAATATAAAAGAAAGCTTTAGAAGAATATGAGATAATTGTTCAAAGAAAAGTGAACATGTGAGTTAAAGCGATTGTCCTGATGTGTTTCCAGATTCTGGTTCCAATTTTTTTTTTCCTGAGACTCAGCTACTTTCTTCCCCTTGGGTGACGTGAGACACTTAAGTATTTTTATAATGAAGTCCTCTAATCCCTCATGATTTTTTTTTTTTTTTTTTGTTTAGCAATCTCTAGTGGATATCTCAATTTATACTTTAATAAAGTTTATAAGAATGGAGTTTTTAAACAAAGAAATACACTATACTGTGAGAAATGTAATGGCATTAATCCATTGGATATATTCTGAATGGTTTTGATGAGTTTAATCATCCTAACAACTCTGGCAAACATATTATCCTTATGCTCTAAAACTGCAAGACAGATGTAATGAAATGTTTCTTTGGCAGTATTTAAATATATAATGACTCGCTAAATTCTCATCTGACTAGACACTGCTTTTAGACAGGATGCCATATAGACGATGGTAGGAGGTGGGATGTTTGTTCTCAGAGTCGAAGAGGGAGTAGTCTTAGAAGAAAGAGACTTTATGTCAAGGCTTTACCAGTTCCACCCTAATCTCAACCCCAAGCTTCTAGAAGGCCCACTGCTTGGTTTTAGTAACCAACTTCAGGCATCTTCCCTACACCAAAGAACTTGAAGTCTTACCTTGGTCATCAATGTATGTCATTGTCTGCTGCTGGAAAAGTTTGTTGTCATTTTCAAACTGAGGCCTGTTCAGGGCACAGTCTATCAGTGGGTTGGTGAAGCATTGTTGCATCTCCAGGTACATTCACTTCTTCATCCATCCAGCCAGCCAATCATCCATTCATTATTCATTATGGTGGGAGGGAGTTTCTGGATAGGGGAAAAACGTATCAGTTCAGTTCAGTTCATTTCAGTCACCCAGTAGTGTCTGATTCTTTACGACCCCATGAATCACAGCATGCCAGGTCTCCCTGTCCATCACCAACACCCGGACTTTACCCAAACTCATGTCCATTGAGTTGGTGATGCCACTGAACCATCTTACCCTCTGTCATCCCCTTCTCCTCCTGCTTTCAATCTTTCCCAAACCAGGGGCTTTTCAAACGAGTCAGCTCTTTGCATCAGGTGGCCTAAATATTGGAGTTTCCGCTTTAACATCAATCTTTCCAATGAACACCCAGGACTGATTTCCCTTAGGATGGACTGGTTGTATCTCTCCCTCCTTGAGAATCCAAAGGACTCACAAGAGTCTTCCCCAACACCACAGTTCAAAAGTATCAATTCTTCTGCACTCAGCTTTCTTTATAGTCCAACTCTTACATCCATACATGACCACTGGAAAAACCATAGCCTTGACTAGAAGGACCTTTGTTGGCAAAGTACTGTCTCTGCTTTTTAATATGCTGTCTAAGTTGGTGATAACTTTCCTTCCAAGGAGTAAGCGTCTTTTAATTTCATGGCTGCAATCAACATCTGCTGTACCCTGGTTCCACCGGGGCCTCAGATCTCATGCCGCATGACCTTGTCACAGGTGGAATTCCTCATGCTGGCTTCCGGCATCCTGTGATGTGAGGGCCTCCGAAAACAAAGTCAGCCCCATCTATTTGCCTTGAAGTGATGGAACCAGATGCCATGATCTTAGTTATCTGAATGTTGAGCTTTAAGACAACTTTTTCACTCTCCTCTTTCACTTGCATCAAGAGGCTCTTTAGTTCTTCTTCACTTTCTGCCATAAGAGTGGTGTCATCTGCATATCTGAAGTTATTGCTATTTCTCCTGGCAATCTTGATACCAGCTTGTGCTTCTTCCAGCCCAGTGTTTCTCATGATGTACTCTGCATATAAGTTAAATAAGCAGGGTGACAATATACAGCATTGAAATACTCTTTTTCCAATTTGGAACCAGTCTGTTGTTCCATGCTCAGTTCTAACTCTTGCTTCCTGACCTGCATGCAGGTTTCTCAAGAGGCAGGTCAAGTGGTCTGGTATTCCTATCTCTTTCAGAATTTTCCACAGTTTATTGTGATCCACACAGTCAAAGGCTTTGGCATAATCAATAAAGCAGAAATAGATGTTTTTCTCGAACTCTTGCATTTTCAATAATCTGGCAGATATTGGCAATTTGATCTCTGGTTCCTCTGCCTTTTCTAAAACCAGCTTGAACATCTGGAATTTTACAGTTCACGTTTTGCTGAAGCCATGTATACCTATGGCTGATTCATGTTAATATATAACAAAAGCCATCACAATATTGTAAACTATTTATCCTCCAATTAAAATAAATAAACAAACATCAAAACAAAGCAAAAAATCTGATTATGAATCACCTTTCATGAATCACATCTCATATTGTAGATATACAGACACTATAGATACAAACATTGTTGTTCAGTTGCTAAGTTGTGTCCAACTCTTTATGACCCCATGGACAGCAGCATGCAGTCTTCCCTGTCCTTTACAATCTCCAGGAGTTTGCTCAAACTGATGTCCACTGAGCTGGTGATGCTATCTAACCATCGCATCCTCTGTTGGCCCCCGTCTTCCCGAGCATCGGGATCTTTTCCAATGAGTTGGCTCTTTGCATCAGGTGGCCAAAATATTGGAGCTTCACCTTTAGCATCAGCCCTTCCAGTGAATATTCTGGGTTGATCTCCTTTATGGTTGACTGACTTGACCCCATGGACTGCAGCCTGCCAGGCTTCTTTGCCCATGAATTATCCTGACAAGAGTACTGGAGTGGGTTGACATTTCTTCCTCCAGAGGATCTTCCTGACCCAGGGGTTGAAGCTGCATCTTCTGTGTCTCCTGCACTGCAGGTGGATTCTTCACTACTCAGCCATCAGGGGAGCCCAGATACAAACATAAATACAGTTTTCCTCCTACCTTCCAGAAGTCTAAAGTCTTTTGGTAGTCAAGAGCATAGACTTTGTGGTTTCTTTATCTTCAAAATGATGACTTATTCATCATAAATTGTTTTAAATATTCTTTGAGGTTGGGACTTCCCTGCTGGTCCAGTGGTTAAGACTTCATTTTCCAATGCAGGGGGTGTGGGTTCTTGATGCCTGTAGAGAACTAAGATCCTACTTGCCTCGAGGCCAAACAAAAACCATAAACAATAAAGACTTTTTAAAATGTTCCACGTAAATTTTTTTTTTAATTTACTGAGGTAATGCATGTAAATAAAACACTAAAAACAGCCTAGAATTTTGATAACTACTTGCATGTGTATGTGTTTCTGTGTGTACACTCTCCCTTTTACTTTTGACCTATGTCCTTATATTTAAAGTGGTTTATTGTAAGTAACATATAGCTTGGTGTTTATTTTTTATCCAGTATGAGCATCTCTGGAGCATCATACCATTTTGATTTAATGTAATCATCAGTGTGATTGTGTTTTAAACTACCATACTGCACATTTGTTTTCTTTTTATTCCATCTGTTCTTTGTTCCCTTTTCCCTATTTTCCTGCCTTCTTTGAATTAATTCAGTATATTTTAGCATTTCATTTTGTGTCTATGATTGGCTTCTTGACTATGCCTCTTCATTTATTTTCTTAGTGGTTGCTCTTGAGTTTACATTATATAACTTTAATTAATCATAGTCTACCTTCAAACAATATTATAATACTTCATGGATAGCATAATATTATAGTCTTGCACTTCCTTGTCTCCTCCTTATTTCTTGTGTTATTCTTTTCTTATAATTTTTTGTATAGGTTATAAACCTCACAGCATATTGCTAACATTTTTGTTTTAAACAGTCAATTAACTTTTAAAGTGATTAAAAATGAGAAAAAGGAAATTCCCTAGCTGTCCAATGGTTAAGATTCAGTGCTTTCACAGCTGTGGCCCTGGGTTCAATCTCTGGTTGGGGAGCTAAGATCCCACAAGCTGTGTGGCCAAAGGACAAAATGAGAAAAGGCACTTTGTATTTATTTCAACACTAGTCACTTCTGGTCATGGTTACTTCTTTATATATACCGAAATTTCTGTCTGATATCATTCTCCTTCTGCTTACATAGCTTAACAATTTTCATAATGTGGTTTGTTCATAAGCTGACCCAGCTTTTAGTTTTCAATTGTTTTTGAGTAATATTTTCACTGAATGAACATTTTTTCTGAGCCTGTCAAATACGTCACCCCAATGTCTTCTTGCTTGTATAAATTTTGATGAGAGGTCTGCTGTGATTACTAAATTTGCTCCTCTATATGCTATATGGTTTTCTTTTGCTCTAACTCTTCTAATTTTCTAGTTACCACTAGCTTTTGGCAAAATTCAATTATGATATATATTTGTGCAATTTTCTTAATTTTTGGTTAATTTTTATTGGAGTATAATTGATTTACAGTGTTGTGTTTCTTACTGCTCTACAGCAAAGTGAATCATTATACACATACCAATATCCACCCTTTTTAAGGTTTTTCCCCATATAGGTCATGACAGAGTATTAACAGAATAATAACAGTACTAACAGGGAACAGAATAGAGTTCCCTGTGCTATACAGTAGTCTTATTAGACGTCTATTTTTATATGGTAGCATCTATATGTCAATCCCAATCTCCCAATTTATCCCTTCCTTGTTATCCCCAGTGGAACCATAAGACTGTTTTCTACATCTGTGACTATTTCTGTTTTGTTGACTTGCTTAATAGTTTACTTAGGGTTCGATGAGCTCTTTGGTTCTATGAGTATATACTTTTCATCAAATATGACTTTCTTTAGCCATTATTTCTTTAAATACTTTTTCTGTTTCCCACCTGCTTCTGAAATTTTAACCATATGTGTTACATTGTTTGACATTCATGCACAGAACATAACAGACTTCTCTGCAGCCTATTATGAAATATTTGAGTTCTCTACGCTTGGGTTTCCTGAGTGGTGATGCAAACTCTCCTGGGCCCTTCTGTGTTGCTCCTGTGGGATTTGGGAGGCAAAGAAAACCAAGGAAAATCTGGAGCTCAGGCTGCTTGCTGTGCTGTGAGCAATCAGCGTCCTTTGACTTTGACTCAGGAACTTCATGTCTCCTACCAGCACCAGGAAGCTGAAGCAGTCGTCACAGTTCTTGACAGTTGACTCCACATCAGGCCCTATACCACACAGTCTAGGCTAACTGTGATAATTCTATCCCCTTTTACAGGCCTGCTAAGGTGTGGACATGAGCTCTGATTTTAACCAATGAGATACAAGAGGAAGCTAGCTTCATGGTGCCTCTGGGCAAATCTTCTTGTTTTCCAAGAGAAGGAAAAACAGGAGGAGGGGGAGGGCAGAGGAGAGGAGAGAAGGAGGAGAAAGAGAGGGAGGAGGTTTCTTCTGTTTCTCTCTTTCTATAGGATGATAATTTCTGAAATTGAGAGAATCATATTTAAACTAGTATAAAAATAAAGAAGGTTTATCTCAAGAAAGCAAGGTCTAAATGTAGGCAGCTTCCAGGGTTAGTTGATTCAGTAACTCAACTATGTAGTCAAGAACTCAGATTTTTTTTCATGCTTCTGCACTCCTATTTTCAGCATTTTTTTAAACTGATCTTTGGAATGATAACCAATGGCTACTCGTCCAAATATATTTAGGAGAAAAGCAGGGTCAGAGGCTGTGCTGTCACCACTTTCTGCTCCATTACCCTGCCTTCTTCCTTCTCTGTTTCTTCCCCCTTCCCTTCATCTTCCAACCAGAGATGGCTAAGTATACACTAAAGCCACAGTGGAGGGCTGCCATAAGAAGCACTAACAGGGACCATCCTGATGATGCTATGATCACCAAGAAGGAGGCTACTGTGGCTAAAGCTAGGATCATCCCAGAAGGGTAAAACTTTTTATGGAGACACTGCCAAGAGCAGAAAAAGAGAAAGCAAATATAAGGCTTTTCCCCCTCCGACAGTATCTTCTTATTGGCAAAACTGAACAAGAAGCCAGATGACAAAGGAGTTCAGGAAATGTAATTTACACAGGCTCCTGGCCTCAGCATTACAGACAGAGGTACACGTGTATCACTTCTACTGGAGAAAGGAAAACAGACTGGAAGGGAAGAGATGATGATGATGATGGTGGTGATGATGGTGGTGGTGATGAAGAAGATGGTGGTGATGATGATGAAGATAATGACAGTAATGATGGTAGTGGTGGTAACAGTGATGATGAAGATGATGATGATGGTGGTAATGATGATGACAGTGATGATGAAGATGGCGGTGATAATGATGATGATGATGAAGATGATGATAGTGGTGGTTGTGGTAACAGTGATGGTGAAGATAATGACAGTTAAACAACAGAAATACTAACAACAACAGAAAAATTAGGATTTGTGGCCAGGCCCTGTTCTAAGCACTTTGAATGTATTTGCTCAGGAGAGAGAAGGAAAGAAAAGAGGAGAAATCAGGGGGAAAGGGTGGAGAAGAAGCAAGCTCACTGCTCTGATATATAGCTTTTCATCCTTGAGAAATTTCAGTTTGTCCTAGTTCTTGCTCGCTGCCCTGCTCTAAAACACAAAGGAGAAAACATTAGCATAAGTTGAATGAGAAGCCAGGGGCTAGATGTGGTGCTGAGGACTCCTTACCACTTATCTCATCCAATGTTTGCGATAACTGTATGTTAAAAAGGGCACCAGGGGACTTCCCTGGCAGTCCAGTGGTCAAGACTCTTCGCTTCCAGTGCAGGGGATGCAGGTTCTATCCCTGGTCAGGGAACTATGATCCCACAGGCCCATGGCATGGCAAAAATAAAAATAAAAAAAATAATAAATAAGTAAATAACCAGATAAATAGTTCTGCATCATTTTTAAAAAAAGAAAAGAAAGAAAGAAAAGGGGTACCAGGACAAGTTAAATAACTTGCTCATCATCATCATTTCTGTAAATAGCTTACAGAAAGCAATAATTAATTCTTTCTGATTTTAGAGCTCCTGCTCATTCAATCTAAGTGAAAAAAGTAAAAGCTATTCTTGCCTGGATAGCCAAACCCTGTGCTCATACCTGCACCTTCTCAGAAGGCTGCTTCCACCCACGAGAGGTGTGGGGGATATGGTGCTGTCTTTTAACTGGGAATCTGAGTGGGTCTAGAGCCTCTGGCCTGGAGCAACCCACTCAGGCCTAAAGAGGATTTGCTTTGAGAAAGGGGTTTTGAAATTTACAATGAAAGTAATTTTCTCCCCAATAGAGCGAAAATAGCAGATCATGAAAATCTGTCAAGCAAAGAATAGTTTAAAAGAGAGAAAAATTTAAAGTGCTACCACTATCCACCTTCCTTCCCACAAAGAGGGGACATAATTCAAGACATAGTGAATTACCTAAATTAAATAGCCACAAACAACCAATAAACCTTTTTTTCCCCAGCTTTATTAGAACATTATTGACATATAACATGTGTCAGTTTAAGTGTTCATTGCAGTAATTTGATATGTGTGTATATTTGTGAAATGATTATCACAAGAAGGTTATTTAGCACTTCCATCCCCTCACATAATTGAGTGAGTGAGTGAGTGAAGTCTCTCAGTCGTGTCCGACTCTTTGCGGCCCCATGGACTGTAGCCTACCAAGCTCCTCTGTCCATGGGATTTTCCAGGCAATAGTACTGGAGTGGATTGCCATTTCCTTCTCCAGGGGATCTTTCCGACCCAGGGATCGAACCCAGGTCTTCCACATTGTAGACAGACGCTTTACCGACTGAGCCACCAGGGAAGTCCTTTTTTTGTGTGTGTAGGTAATGATAACAGTTAAAAATCTATGCTCTTAACAATTTTCAAGTATGTTGTTTGGCGTTGTCAATTATAGTCACCATGCTGTATATTAGATCCCCAGAAGTTTGACCCCTTTGACCAACATTCCCCTTTCCCCCATCATCCCCCAGCCCTTCATAGCCACTATTTTACTGTTTATTTCTATGAGTTAGGCTTTTTTAGATGCCACATATAAATTAGATCATGTTTGAATTTCTCTGAATTTTTCACTTAGCATAATGCCCTCAAGTTTCATCCATGTCACAATGGATTTCCTTTGCTTTTTATGGATGAATAAAACATATAAGACCATATATACGCATAAATATTTGGCTTCCCAGGTGGTGCTAGTGGTAAAGAACCCTCCTGTCAATGCAGGAGATGTAAGAGACAGAAGTTTGATGGATTTGATCCCTGGGTTGGGAAGATCCCCTGGAGGAGGGCATGGCAACCCACTCCAGTATTCTTGCCTGAAGAATCCCATGGACAAAGGAGCCTGGCGGGCTACAGGCTATATGGTCACAGAGTCGGACACAACCTGAAGTGGCTTAGCACACATGCATGCGTGCACACACACACACATAGATAGATATACATCACAACTTCTTTATCCATTCATCCATCAATGGACACTTAGGTTGTTTCCATGTCTTAGTTACTATACACAAAGCTGCAGTGAACACAGGAATGCAGGTATCTCTGCAAGATAGTGATTTCATTTTGAATATATACCCCAATGAGACTGTTGGATCATATGGTAGTTCTATTTTTAATTTCTGGAGGAATCTTCATGATGTTTTTGATCCTGGCTGTATCAGTTTATACTCCCACCAACAATGCATACAGGTTTCCTTTCCTCTCCATCTTTATCAGTATTTGTAGTCTCGTCTTTTTGATAATAGCCATTGTAAAAGGTATGAAGTGATATCTTATTGTGGTTCTGATTTGCATTTCCCAAACAATTAGTGATAGTAAGCATCTTTTAATATACCTGTTGGACATCTGTATGTCTTCTTTGGGAAAATGTCTATTCATGTTTTTTAACCATTTTTAAATCAGATTTTTTTTCTTGCTACTGAGTTGTATGGATTCCTAATATATTTGATAAAGGGTTAATATGTAGCAGCTTTATTTACAAGGAATCACGGCTTTTAAGGCTCCCTGTGTATGAGAGCTTCTGTTGGCAGAGTAGCTAGTTAAGTTCACGTAAGTGTGAATGGATTTACTGTCCTTTTCCAAGAGGCATTTGTGATGATGAAAGAAATAACATCCGGGCCCTAGTGCTCAAGGCAGGAAGGAAAAGGGACCACTCCATTCATTTTTTATCACTGTTGGTTTCCGCCACTGCAGACATTACATGTTTATTATAGATATTACACATTTATTACCTCACAGTCCCTGTACATCAGGAGTTCCAGCATGGCTTATAGTTCTCTGCTCAGCGGTCACAAGGCTGCAGGCAAGGTGTCGACCAGACCTGGCCATCATCTGAGGCTAGAGGTCCTTTTCCAAGCTCATTTAGTTTGCTTGCAGCAGTCAGTTCCACTCTTAGTTGTAAGATTCCTAGTGGCTCACTTCTTCAAAGTCAGAGAGAGAGAGAGAGAGAGAGAGAAAGATTGTCTAGAGTGAAATTAAAGTCACTCAGTCATGTCTGACTCTTTGTGACCCCTATACAGTCCATGGAATTCTCCAAGCCAGAATATTGGAATGGGTAGCCTTCCCCTTCTCCAGGGGATCTTCCCAACCCAGGGATCACACCCAGGTTTCCCACACTGCAGGCAAATTCTTTACCAGCTGAGCCACAAGGAAAGCCCACGCGAACTGGTCAGCAAAATGAGCCTTACATAACCTGCTCACAGGAGGTCTTATTGCCTTTGACATGTCCATTGCTTAGAAGTGAGTGGCAGGGCCCATTCACAATGAAGGGAAAGAACTTACACAGGGGTGTGAATACCTAGAGTCGAGGATCATTGGAACTACCCTAGAGTCTGTCTGCTACAACCACTGGGGCTTCAGAGTAGAGTAGTGACAAGATGCTGATGAGAGCCTTCTCAGCTTCCTCACTTTCTCTCTCTCTGTCTTGTGCCCATCACCCACTCTTTTCCTACTTTGCCCTGCCACCATCTTCATAGACCACGCAGCAGCTTCTGATCTCATCTCACATCTGCCTAGAAACAACACTGGAAGTCTTTGCCACTCAGGGCTCTCCTAACAGGTCCAGAAGCAGGAAAGAAGGCCTTCAAGGGCTCTGTGTGCCTCAGCAGATCCACGCCTAAGGCTCCTGCACCAGGGCCTATGGTGGGAATGAAGAGCAGGGGATTAGCAGGTGATGAGAACAGGCAGGACTGTGTTTAAACCTTCTCCCCTATCTAAGCTCTTATTGACCGAGAAACATCACAAGGAGGTGTCTTGGAGGAATTAACACTAATCCCTTTCCAACTCCGCAGTGCCTTCACTCACCAACCTTCTCCTCTGCCTGGATGCTCCACTGGGGATCTGTCAGTCATAGAGGATCCTGGGTAATCAGTTAACATGCTCACACACCACCTTCAGAAATGCATTAGCTATGGTCCCACCAATACATTTTTAAGTAAATCACAGTAGAAGTGAGATCTGGAGCAACACAAATGAATTAAAAAGGGAAAATGAAAGTGGGAGAGACAGGCATGGCATAGGTTTTCACTTAAATAGGAAAAGAGATATAAGAAAAGGAAAGGAAAACAAGGGGAAAGGAAGGAAGAAAAAAGAGAAAGGAGCTAATTTTTCTTTTAAAGCTTAATTCTGCTGCTATAAACTGGGTCTGACAAAGTCCCCAGGAACCTCCTTGAAATACATAGTTAGGCCTGCCAAAAGGTGAAATTCACAGTCGTGAAAGTGTAACAAGGGTTGAATGGTCCAAGATGAGGGACTTGTGCATTAGAAGAAGTCTGATCCTTATGTTTTGGGTCACGTTATCCAGCACATGGCCTGATACAGAGGAGACATTTTGGAAATGTTTTGTTAAATGAATTATTTTTTGTTTCCTACATCAATGTTTAAGCACGTTATCTCCCTCCAAGTTTCTGCTTACCCTATTTTCATTCACTCATCTATCAGTTCATCTGTTTATCAGGTATTTATTGAGTGTAACCCCATCTGTGCCTGTCCCTATGATAATAAGTGGTGACATAACAGTGACTGAGATGACATGATTACTTTTCCCACATACCCTTTTAATTGGGCAGATATTCATAAGAGCTAGAGGATGTTGATAAGTGATTAAGTATTAAGTTAGGACCCATAGGAAAGGCACTTAACCTCTGTTTTATGGGATATAGAGAACATTCGGGAACTAGTTACATCTAAGTTAAGACCTAACAAGTGAAAGCAGGCAAGGGAGCTTGGGACAAGGGTCTTCCATTCAGAGAAAAGAGCATACTTGAATGAAGACTTGATGTCAAAGTAGCAGATCAGAGGAGATTAGCGTGGTTCAGAATGACAAGAGCAGGGGCCAGGTACAAGTTACCAAGTATAAGAAGTACAGGAGTGTCTGAGACATAAGCCTGGAGAAATACGCAGCATCAGATTATGTTTCATATTTTGTTCTCAGGGCAACAGAGGCCTCCTGGAGAGTTTCAGGGAAGAAAAATGGCATAAATCGATTTGTGTTTAAAAATCGTTACCCCAAGTCTAGAGAAGACTCAAAGAAGTAAAACTAGAGGTAGTCAAACTAGTCAGGAGGCAGGCTGAGACAGCACTCTTGGTAATAGATAAAGGTGAGTTGAATGTGGGTAGCAGTGGAGGTGACGGGGAAACATGAAGAGATTTGGGGTGGGGGTGGCGGGTGGGAAATTGGCAGAACTTAATGGCCAATTGTGCTTGGGTGGAAAGTCAGGAATGACTTTCCTCCTGGTATCTCTCTTGCTCAACTGGGTGATTGGTGGTTCTGTTTACTGGTAGAGTGGTAGGATTTTGGAGGAAGAGAGGTGATGAGTTTAAGTATAGGGACTCTCATTCATCCACAGCACATCCAAGCAGATATTTCTAGTTGGCTTTAAGAGAGAAATCCTGACTAGAGGCATCACCATATAGATGGTGATCAAGATCATGGAACTAGATGAGATTATTCAGGGAGATGTGGGTCCCACAGCCATGTCTTGCTTTACTCATTCTTCCTTCCCCCATCAGATCTTGACTCCCAGCCCATGTCAGAAGTATAGGTGTGGCTGAGCTCCACTAAAATGGACTTTATAGCAGCTTTTGGTAGGGAGTGAGAGTTGGGGGTGGGGGGTGGGGAGACTGCTTCCTTAGCATTAGGTTTGGACCACAGAGAAGCTTTCTGCTGTTCTCACTGTGATTCTTAGAGCCAGAAATATGTATTTGGAGCGCTAGCTATTTTTATACTGCCTGTATTCACTGCAATTATTTCCTTTCAGTTTCTCTTAGTGTTTAGTAAAACTCTTTCTGAAAATACTAGCCTGTCTCAGTTGTGTTAAAGAAATAGAAGAAAAAGGAGTTTTTCCAAGCTTGGGTTGGACTGTTGAAAGGGTAACTGTGGCCCTTGGGGCCCTGGCATGGTGTCACAGCAGGAACCAGCCAGGAAGAGACCCAAATGGAGGGTAAAACCCTGGGGAATGGAGTTGGGGGCCATGCACACATCTGTCCCCTCTTACATGAAGATAGTCTTCCAACCTGATTCTCTGCTCTCACTTGTTCTGTGAGATGTGGTAGAATATTGTGAAAAGCAGGAGATTGGAGGTAGTCAGAAAGGACTTTGATCCTCAAGACTGACATTTAGTAAGCTGAGAGATTTGGGGCAAGTGATTTAACCATTCTGAGCATCTGTTGTCTCACAGGTAAAATGGAAATAATGATAACCAACCTTGCAATATTGTTAGAAAATATCTGTAAAACTCAAGTCACAGAGTAGGAACTCAATAGATGGTGATAGTTGTCATGATTATCCCTGTGAGTAGCTGTAAGGAGTGAAAACTGCTGAGGTCTAAAATTAAAAAATTAAAGATGAGCCTAAAGGGGTTGAACCTAGGGAACTAAAGGGCAAAAAAAAAAAAAAAAAAAAAAAAGTCAACATTAGGTCAAAATCAGGATTCAAACCTGCTGGTGAGAAACAGGAGATCTGTCAGAAACAGAAGCACAGAACAGAGGGAAGATAAGAGGCCCCACCTTCAGAAGATATCAACTTGAGATCAAGTCCTGCCTCAGCCCTTACATTCTTGTACTTTCCCTTCTGGGACAGAAGTCTACCCATCAGCTCAGTTCCCCTGTGATCTGAGGTTGGCCCAATGGCCAGAGGGAGCAGGTGTCTGGAACATAAGTGGAGGATTCTGATGTTCTTTCTGGGATGTTGAAGTTATTGTCCTATTCACACTGAACCCCTACTGCCTGCCAGTGACTCTGGGTGTAATCTGTATGCTCTATTTACCTTCTCCATCTACTTCTCTCATCCCTAAGAAATGGATTGGGATGAGACTTCAGTTACCTTTCAAAGACTGGGTGGGTGACTACAGAGAACAACTCCAGCTCATTTCCTCCCCCTTGCCAGTTTCTGCATTCCTCTTCCCATCTCCAGTGGTGGGAGGTGGTTGGATTACAGTTATTTCCTAGGAATTACAGTTGCAGAGATGATAAGATGGCTAAGAAGTAAGTCTACCTGGCACAATTCACCGTTTTTTGGTAGATATTTATGATGCCAAAGATGAAAGAAAGAGCTCATGAACTCACACAATACAGGAGTTGCAAACTAAACTGCCTCACCTCAATCCTATGTGCCCTTGCCCCTGGGAGACAAGGCACCCAAGCTAGAGGGATGCACTCTCCCAGGTGTCTGCCAACCAATACCTGGCATTCTCCTGTGGGTACAGGACTGATGTTGTCACAAGGGAATGAGCTTCAAGACTTTCATTCAATGGTTGGCAGATAAAAAGTCGTCTCTCTGCTTCTGGATGTGAGTGAGGGACCAGGTGGCCCCAGGAGCTGTCAGCATCTATAGTGTTGACCTAAGAAGTCAGCCAAACTGACTGAGAAGATCAAAGCCAAACTATGAAGAAGTAGAACCAAGACACCTGGGGGGGAATGGGATGGCAGCCCCATATCCCTGGTATGTCCCTAAATGAATCAGACTCTGAAACTTGCTCTCCTGGCTTCCTGGATCACTGCCTGCAAGCAACCTTGAGTCAATTTCTCATCATTTGAAATACCAGAGCTTTCTCTTGACTTACTACATGGAGAGTCTTACTGTTCTGCTCCCCTTTGGATCAACATGGGCCCCAGCAAGTAAATCCATATTCCTCCCCTCTCCTGCACTCCATATGGAGTGCTGACTACCCTTCTGACCTTTGGAAAATTATATAACCTCAGAACCTCAGGGTTTTTAAATCAGAAAAATGGGATAATAATAGATGAACTGCAAAGAATGTGCTCAGACCAGCACATGAATGCTCACTGTACATTGACAGCTGTTATTGCAAACTGTAGTAACAGCACTGATGGTAGTTTTGTCAGTATTGGTATTATTGCCCAACAACTCTAATTCTGGGACAATTCTTCATTTTTTTCCCCTTGCTCTGTGGTCTGGAGTAAGTCACTGGGGATAAGTGTCAACTTTGTATTTAATAACCCCCAAGTCTGGGAAAGAGCCTGGGTCTAAGATGGAGCTGGGTGGGGAGATCTGGCCAGGTATCAGTCATGTGGAGAGTGCTGTGATCTAAGTGACAAGGGGTGACAGCCAGACAGCCAGACTGAGAGGCGCTTATCAGAGGAAAGAGGAAACAGATGAACAGGCAAATTCAAAGCAAAACCAAACAAACTGAAGTTAACCAAGTCTAAAAGTGATTAACCAGGTCAAAATTCAGGCACAAATAAGAACAGAACTAGGGGAGGGGAGGAAGAAAGAAAGCTTCTAGGGAGATTGCTCTCAGGCCATGTGGTCTTTGGTGGACTGGACTGCTTCCTTTAGACACTGTTGTCACCAAGGGAGTTAGCATGTTCTCAGCTCCACCTTACTGGTCATTGCTTGTGTGGGTCATGGGGATGGGGGCAGGGAGAGCTGCATTAAAGAATCAGGGTCAGGGTGGACAAGAGCTACTGAGGATTCAATGTCAGTTACTGAAAAGCCCCTATGGGTCCTGTGATTCTGTGAACCCTAAAAATCAGGGGCAATCTTTCCTGTTGTTTTTTGTGGAATTGTCAACTTCCAATGGCATCCTGAATTTTTCTTACTGCAAAGTAGTCACCAACCTGCCTGATGCCTTCCTTATCAGTCCCTCTCCCTGATACCAAGTTATTCCAGGTGGACAGAACAATTTTCCAGGGGAACCAAGATATATCATTTTGCTTTCTTCATAATACAATTTGTCTCTGATAATCAGCTTGTCATTTCTGACTTTCCCCCTTCCTACCAGCAGCGACAGGGCCCTTCTCATTACATGGCTGCCAGGCTGGCTCTAGCCCAGCCTGCTGCAGAATTAACTTGTCATGTCCACCTCACTATGGGGACCAGCGGGGTGTCAGAGACTCCAGCAGATGAAATGCCTGAGGGAAAGAGGACCGGCTTCCTGTGTCAGTTCCCATCTTCAGCACCACGGCCAGCTCATTAAGGAGTGCGTTGGAAAGTGCTGTGGATGGATAGTGTACAAGGAGGATGGGGACTTGCTTTTGAACTTAAAGCCAGGAGGACACGTGTTTGTAGGACATTTTACACCTTCCAAAACACTTTCTCACATTCTCACGTGTGAGGCAGGCCGTTGGGAGGTGATTATTTCTCTTTTCACAGAGTTAGCTGCCATGCTGCAGGTAAAGAATCCCTGAACTCTGAGTCAAGAGCACTCGTCTAAGTAATGTCTCTGCTACCAACCAATTTGTGAATTTGTGCAAAGTCACTTAACTTTTTCAATCTTCGGTCTTCTCAGCTTCAAAATTGAGGCCATAAAACCAATATTAAGAGGATTTGATCAGGTGAACACGATTTTAAAATGTTTTATAAATTCTAAAGTGTTGCAAACATTGATCCATTATAATGATTCAATTATGAAGCTGCAGTTCATGCTGAAGTGATGAAGTGTCAGCAAAGGCAGGAGGGCAGCATGTGCCCTGGGGCCAAACTCCCCAGGTTCCAATTTTTGTTCCTCCTCTTCCTCACTCTGTGGCCTGGGGTAAGATATTTAACTTCTTTGTGAACTGATTGTTGCATCTGTAAAATGGAAAATAATAAAAGCTACTTTGGGGTTTATTTCTTATCCCTCTGTGCTATCCTTTGGAACTCTGCATTCAAATGGGTATGTCTTTCCTTTTCTCCTTTTCCCTTCACTTCTCTTCTTTTCTCAGCTATTTCTAAGGCCTCTTCAGACAGCCATTTTGCCTTTTTGCATTTCTTTTTCTTGGAGACGGTCTTGATCACTGCCTCCTGTACAATGTCACAAACCTCCGTCCATAGTTCTTCAGGTACTCTGTCTATCAGATCTAATCCTGTGAATCTATTCATCATTTCCACTGTATCATCATAAGGGATTTGATTTAGGTCATACCTGAATGGTCTAGGGGTTTTCCCTACTTTCTTCACTTTAAATTTAAATTTTGCACTAAGGATCTCAGGTTCTGAGCCACAGCCAGATCCCAGTCTTGGGATCCCAGATCCCAGTCTTGTTTTTGTTGACTGTATATAGCTTCTCCATCTTTGGCTGCAAAGAATATAATCAATCTGATTTGGGTATTGACCATCTGGTGATGTCCATGTGTAGGGTCTTCTCTTGGGTTGTTGGAAGAGGGTGTTTGCTATGATCAGTGAGTTCTCTTGGTAAAACTCTGTTAGACTTTGCCTTGCTTCATTTTACACTTCAAAGCCAAATTTGCCTGTTACTCCAGGTATTTCTTGACTTCCTACTTTTGCATTCCAGTCTCTTATAACGAAAATGTCATCTTTTTTGGGTGTTAGTTCTAGAAGGTCTTGTAGTTCTTCATACATCTGGTCCCATCACTCCATGGCAAATAGATGGGAAACAATGGTAACAGTGAGAGACTTTATGTTGGGGAGCTCCAAAATCACTGCAGATGGTGACTGCAGCCACAAAATTAAAAGACGCTTGCTCCTTGGAACCAAAGCTATGGTTAACATAGACAAAATATTAAAAAGCAGAGACATTATTTTGCCAACAAAGGTCCATCTTGCCAAAGCTATGGTTTTTACCATAGTCATGCATGAATGTGAGTGTTGGACTATAAAGAAAGCTGAGCACTGAAGAACTGGTGCTTTTGAACTGTGGTGTTGGAGAAGACTCTTGAGAGTCCCTTGGACTGAAAGGAGATCCAACCAGTCAATCCTAAAGGAAGTCAGTCCTGAATATTCATTGGAAGGACTGATGCTGAAGCTGAAACTCCAACATTTTGGCCACCTGATGTGAAGAACTGATTCACTGGAAAAGACCCTCATGCTGGGAAAGATTGAAGGTGGGAGGAGAAAGGGAAGACAGAGGATGGGATGGTTGGATGCCATCACCGACTCGAACATGAGTCTGAGCAAGCTTCCAGAGTTGACGATGGACAGCGAAGCCTGGTGTGCTGCAGTCCATGGGGTCGCAAAGAGTCAGACATGACTGAATGACTGAACTCAACTGTGATTTATTTTGAGGATTAAGTAAGATAGTGCAGGCAAAGTATACAGCACAGAGACTAGAACATCATTACATGTTCAGTGAATACTTAGTATTGTCATCATCATCATTATTCACTTCTAGTTACTAAACTATAGAATTAGAAGACAGAATCCATGATTTCTGGTCCAGTGCTGCAGAAGTCTCCCATCAATTTGATGACTCTGATGACTTCAGGTCGCAGAAGGTTAGACCAAGGGGTACTGGCAACCACAGCCCACCTTTCTATTATTATAGACAAGACAACTGGTGTTCAGAGAGGGAACTGAGCTACTCAAGGTCACAGGAGGTAAGGAAAGGGCTCAGACTTCAACTCAAGTTCCTGGGCTCTCGGTCCAGTTCTGGCACCATCCTGCTGAGCCAGAGACACATAGATCTTGGAACTGCAAAGAGTGTGAAGGACCATCTAGGTCTCGTCCCATTACTCAAGACGGGAAGTGGGAGGCATGTCCCACTAGTCATGATGGGAGTCGGGAGGCAGGCATGACACAGCAGACAAGGAAACAACATTGCTACTCCAGGGTCTTCCTGATTCACCTCAAGCCTCCTAAGAAACTTTGCTCTGAGCACCAATGTCAAAATGAAAATCTAAAAATTCCAAACCAAAAGGAGAAACTGCCTTCAGAGAAACAAAAGAGACAAAGACAACTCACTTATCAACAGATACCAGCAATGCCAGAAAACAAAAGGAATGGCCTCTTAAAGCTCTGAACAAAGCAACTGCCAGTGCAATTCTACTCAGAAAAACCATCCTTAAGAAACGAAGGCAAAACAAAGACATTTTCAGAAAAACACAGAAGGAGAGACTTTGTGGTCCACAGATTTACATTGCAAGAAATGAAACTTTTTGGAATGAAGAAAATTTACTCCAGATGATTGTACAACAGTTCAAGAAGGAATGACCAGCAATGAAGAGGGTAAATATATAGGTTCACTTTAAGAAATATATGGATGGTTTAAAGCAACATTAATAGCAATGCCTTGTGAAAAGTACAACAGATTTTGAGAGAAATATATGATAAAAAAAGAAAAAAACAGAAATGAGATAAGTGGAGTTAAACTACAGTAAGGATGAAGCAGTGTTCTGAGTGTGATAAAATATTAATTGTAGGTAGATTATAATAAGTTCAGAATGCATTTCATAATTTCTGGGTAATCACAAAAATGATATTGAAAGAAGAAAATGGAGGAGATTAAATGGAC
>SJYQ01003631.1:966760-986561 GCA_006410935.1 Redunca redunca
AGTAATAGAGCAAAGAACAGAAAGGACATACAAAAAATACCAACATGGTAAATTTGACCACCTTAACCTCAATTTTATAAGTAGCTGCCTTGAATTAAAATAAATACTTCAATTAAAAGATTTCCTATGAAGTGAGAAAAAACAAGACCAGCATGTGTGTTAATTACAAGAAATACATTTCAAATATAAGGGATAGGTTGAAAGTAAAAGGATTAAAAATATATATCAACGGTATTTAAACACTGAGCAAAAGAAAGAAGGTGTGGCTATATTAACATAAGAGAAAGGTAATATTAAAGGAAGAGTTATAATAAGAGAAAAAGAGAAACACATAAAACAATAATTAAAGAGTCAATTTTTTGGAACATATACCTCTCCTCAAGTTGAAAGTACTTAGTAATAAACCTCTACTATATACAAACTTTAAGAAGAGCCAATAGGAGAAACAGACAAAGCTATAGGAGTTGGAAATTTTATTACATGTATCCAAGTTTATCATAAAACAATCAGAAAAAAATAAGAGTCTATGGAAGATTGGAATAATATGACCAAATCTGACCAATCTGACCAAGTGGGATGTATTCAACAATGCAGCATCCATATTTGTTGCAAGAACACATATACCATTTATCAAAACAGACTGCAGTGCAGGCTATAAATCAAGTCTTAAAAGAATTCCAGGGCTTTCCTGGTGGCTCAGTGGTAAAGAATCTGCCTGCCAATCAATGCAGGAGACACGAGTTTGATCCCTGATCCGGGAGGATCCCACATGCCAAGGAGGACCTAAGCCCATGTGCCACAATTACTGAGCCTGTGCTCTAGAGCCCGGGAGCCGCAACTACCGAGCCCGGGAGGCAACTACTGAAGCTCGTGCTCCCTCGAGTCAGTGCTCCACAACAAGAGAAGCCACCCCAATGAGAAGCCTGTGCACCACAGCTAGAAAGTAGCCCCGGCTATCTGCAATTAGAGAAAAGCCCAAGCACCAATGAAGACCCAGCACAGCCAAAAATAAATAAAGTTATTAAAAAGGAAGAAATAGAAACAATTATTTTAAAAGAACTCCAAAGAAGAAAATAATTCAATGTGTACTCTGATGAATGTGAAATTAAATTAAAATTCAATAACAGAAAGATAACTAGAAAATTTCCAAATGATTGAAACTTAGTTAACATAGCTCTAAATAACCCACATGCAAAATGGAAATCTAAATGGAATTTAGAAGATATTTTTACCTGAATACTGAATATCTCAAATACTAATATCTAAATTTGTGAAATGAAGCTAAAGTAGGACCTGGGAGGAAAGTATCTATTTATGTGCATCAGTTCAGTTCAGTTCAGTCGCTCAGTCGTGTCCGACTCTCTGCGACCCCATGAATCACAGCACGCCAGGCCTCCCTGTCCATCACCAACTCCTGGAGTTCATCCAGACTCGCGTCCATCGAGTCAGTGATGCCATCCAGCCATCTCATCCTCTGTCGTCCCCTTCACCTCCTGCCCCAAATCCCTCCCAGCATCAGGGTCTTTTCCAATGAGTCAACTCTTTGCATGAGGTGGCCAAAGTACTGGAGTTTCAGCTTCAGCATCATTCCTTCCAAAGAAATCCCAGGATTGATCTCCTTCAGAATGGACTGGTTGGATCTCCTTGCAGTCCAAGGGACTCTCAAGAGTCTTCTCCAACACCACAGTTCAAAANATGCAATGAACAAATTTCTTGAAAAACACAATTACCAAAACTTTTACTGGGAGAAATTGAAAGTGAGGACAATCCTGTTAACTACAAGGCTTCACTATCAGATAACAGAGAATGAAATAATAATAATCTTTTTGAAACTCTTCCAGAAAACAGAAAAACAATGAACACTTGCTAACTTCTATCATAGTTTGGTATAATCTTGTTCTTAAAAATTGACAAGAACATTGTAAGAAACAAAAACTTGAGATTAATATCCTTCCTGAATAGAGAAGAAATAAGTCAAATCAAAATATTAACAAATCTAACACAATGGCTATTTTTATTTGTTTCACTAATGCACTGAAGAATAAACATTACAGGAGACATTTAAAGAATTGCATGTCAACGTCTCTTGTGAACACAGTATCAAAACTGCAAAGAGCACTCCTATGTATGTGTATAGGAGAAATGCGTGCATATGTACAGAGGCATGTACAGAATTTTATATTCATTTATTCATCACAGTCAAATCCTAGAAATGGTCAAAATGTCCAACAACAGAAAAAGTGATACAATTTTCTATATCAGGTATGAAATACTGCACAGCAACGAATAAGAACAAGGCACTCAAACACAGAGCAACATGAATCAATCTCACAGGTATTAGCACGAGTGAAGCCAGCAGTTTCCATCTTCTGACTGGACTCTGATGATTGCAAGCACATACTATATGATCTTGTTAGACATGCCTGAACAGACCCAATTTATCCATGGTGGTAGAAATCAGAACAGAAGTTACCTCTGGGGTGGTGATATTGACCAGGAGAGGACAGGAAGAAATCTTTTGAAGTGTTGGTGGTATTCTATATTTTGACTAGTATGGCAGCTACACGGTTGTATACACATTACAAACACTTATTGGGTTTTCACTGTATGTAAAAAAGAGAAATATTGAATTGCCCTTTCAAATCATTTTACTGTTACATTATCTTTTCTTGTCAAGCTGTAAGCACATTTTTAGTTTACAGATACCATGTCTTGATCTTTCAGCAATATTAAATTTTTTCAGATCTATTATTTATCGATTCTGTCCATTGCTTTTGTTTATGGCATCTTTCATCATACAGAGTTTAAGTCTTTTTATATAGACAAATATTCTGCTTTTAAAGCTTCTGGATCTCTAACTATGGTTAGCCAGTTCTCAGGGTCTCAGATCATACATGTTATTCCCTGGATACATTGTAAGATATTTATTCATTTTCCTTACATATGTATTTCAATCTATATAGAATTTTTTATACATCATGTGTTCTATGGGTTGAGTTCTGTCCATTCAAAATTTATACATTGAAGCCCTAACCCCTAATAACTGTATTTGAATATATGGCCTAAAATGAGGTTAGATGAGGTCATTAGGGTGGAACTCTTGACACTATAGAATTAATACTTTTGTAAGAAGAGACATGAGAGACAGATCACCCTCTCTTCACCATGTGAGGACACAGTAAGAAAAGACATAGTGTCTTCAGGTCAGAAAGAGAATCCCCATCAGAAACCGAACACTACCAAGAGCTTGCCATTGGACTCTGCAGCCTCCAGAACTCTGAGAAAATATGTTTCTGTTGTTTAAGCCACCAGTCTATGATACTTTGTTATGACAGCCAGGGGAGACTGAGACCATCTGTTAGGGTAATCTATTTTTTATTTTCTTCATGGTATATAAGCAAACCCAAAAGATTTTAAATCATCTTTCTTTATCACAAATATTTTGGCATCAATGTCTGGATTCTCCATTCTATTACATTAATAAGTTTGCCATCTCTATACACATTTCAATACCTTGTGAAAGAATAAATGCACAGGAATAGTCACAAAAAAAAGAACACTAAGTATCAGGCTATCCTACAAAGCTCCTAAAATCAAATTAATATAGTGTTGCCAAGGGGGATACACTTAGAAGTGCTTTCACATATTGCTGGAGGAAATGTGAAGGCCACAGCATTTGTAGAAAGCAAATTTTCCAACATCTATTAAAATTAATAATACATATTTCCTTCAATGAACCATTTCAATTCAGAGTATATACCTATGGAAATGAAAGAATACGTACATAAAGGCATGAATTCTGGGGTGTTTATTTCGGTATTTTTCTAAGCAGAATGCACTGGAAATCAAGTGAATGCCCATTAGTAGATCAAAGACTGAGTAAACTATGAAACATTCACATGGAGTAGTATGTAGTCCATTTATAGAAAATTAATTAAAACTATCTGAGGACTTGGAAACATTTCTAAAAGGAGCTGTTGGGTGAGAAAAGGAAGATGCCTGAAAGATCATACACTATGGCTCCATCTGCGTAAGCTGACCATATATCAGACATTTGGTATGTGTGTGTATTATCTGTGCTCGGTCACTCAGCCACGTCTGACTCTTGGCTGTCCTGTGGACTGCAGCCTGCCCGGCTCCTCTCTCCATGGGATTTCCCCGGCATGCATACTGGAATGGGTGGCCAAAATATCTATATAGAATCTTATGGGCTGTCCAGGTAGCTCAGTGGTAAAGAATCTGCCGCCAGTGCAGGAGCTGTAGGTTCCATCCTGGGTCAGGAAGATCTCCTGGAGAAGAAAATGGCAACCCACTCCAGTATTCTTGCCTGGGAAATCCCATGGACAAAGGGGCCTGGTGAGTTACAGTCCTTGGGATCCCAAAAGAGTCAGACTTGATTGAGAGACTAAACAATAACAACTCAGAACTATATGGATACCAATAGAAATATGGAAGAATTCGTCATAGTTTATTAATATAAGTACACAGGGAGAGCAAGAAGATAAAAAGATCAAGGATGTGCGAGGAAAGTCACACTAAGGAAAAGCAGGTTTATGACTACATTTATGTATTACTGTAAAACTGTGTGTGTGTGTGTACAGGGGACAATGTACAAAATCTTTTAAAGAATTTTTACATAAAAGGAAAAACATTGAAAATTTAAAAACTGAGGTTAAGCTCAAGAAATTACAGTAAAAAACTGAGAAATAGGGGATGAAACAATATAGAAAATATCAGAAATTAAATAAATAGAAAAAACAACTATAAAGGTGAGTAATTAAAAAAAAAAAAACTTGCTATTTTAGGAGGCTAATAAATACAACAAACGTCCAGCAAAATAAATCAAGGGAAAAGGAAGAGGGAGAGCTACTGCATACAGCAGCACACAGAAACTAGAAGAAATCTGCTAAATGATATAACAGATTGTCCTAAGAATCTAGGTTTGGAAGAGGAGTTAAACGTCACTCCAACAATTTAAACAGTGATGGAATTCTCATTCACCTTAAGAGTATCTATAATCATTTGTGCAGCCACATAGCTATTTCAGCACTACAATGGGCTTACAATGGGAAGATCTGGATCAAATTAAACATCTACAACAACAGGACAATGAGAAACCAAATCAATTTTCTAAATATTCTTTGAAGCTTAATTCAGTGGCAAGCCTTGTGTTAAAGGCTTTAGTTGCTTTCTAATGTAATCTTCACAGCAATCTTGTAAGATAAGAACTACTATTATTTTGCCCATTTTTTTTTCAGGCGAGGAAGGCTCAACATGAAGAATTAAATTGTCCGGAGTCAACTCGCTTGTAAATGATAGAGCTAGAATCATCCCACGTACTCAGAACCTCAGTTTCTCATTTGTAGAAGGTGGCTAGTGACGTCTATCTCAGAGGGAGGATCTCAGAACAAAGAGATCAGGAGACTGAACGCTGGACATCTACGAAAGGTGGGTGAATGATTACCGGGTTTCCAGAGACAAACAGGTCTGGGTTCAAGTTAACTGAAAAGTGGTCTTGAGAATGCTGACTGTCTAAACCTTCACTGAGGGCTGCTAGATTTAGCAGGTAAAATGCAGGAGTGGAATTAAATTTGATTTCAGATACACAGTGAATGATTTGAGCATAAGTATGTCCTAGGCAATATCAGAGATATAATTGTACTAAGAAAATGTTGTTCATTTGAAATTCAAATTTGCCTGGGCAGCCTATGTTTTATCTAGCAACTCTACCTCAGTTTTCTTGTCTGAAAAGATGAATAAGGTGAAAGTAACTGCCAAGCACATTAGTGTCACTGAGTGTGTTAGTTGTGACCAAGTATCCATCTCTTCTTTCCCCTAATAGAACCCTGATTTGTAGCTTAGCATGTAGGTACCCACCCAAATAACTGCCTTTTCTAACCTTCCTCGTAGGAAGCTGTGGTCTTGTGACTTTGTTCTGTCTGATGAAGAGGTAGAGGAATATAGAATGGATTTCCAGGAACTTGCCCTAAAAGTAAAAAGATATGCCCATCCTTAATCTCATTTTCCTCCATCTTACTTTTCAAAACATAGATGTGATGGCTGAAATTCAAACGGCCATCTAGACCATAAGGTTAGCCATAAAGCTCATGTCTGTCCTAAGGTTTGCAGTGCCAAGAGTTGGAAAAATTGGGAAGTAATGACCATGATCAATGGTCTGTAACTTACCTACCTATTAGAATTATCTGAGCAGCATTTAAAACTCTTAATATCTCAAATGTTTCAATTAGAACCTCTGTGGGCATCTGTATTTCTTAAATACCCCTTGCTGCTGCTGCTAAGTCGCTTCAGTCGTGTTCGACTCTGTGCGACCCCACAGACGGCAGCCCACCAGGCTCCCCCATCCCTGGGATTCTCCAGGCAAGAACACTGGAGTGGGTTGCCATTTCCTTCTCCAATGCATGAAAGTGAAAAGTGAAAGTGAAGTTGCTCAGTCGTATCCGACTCTTAGCGACGCCCATGGGATTCCCCAGGCGAGTACTGGAGTGGGTTGCCATTGCCTTCTCTGAAATACCCCTTAGGTTACATTATTTGGCCAAAGTTGAGAAGTTCTCTTCTTTTTGTTTTATTTATTTTTTATTGAAGTATAGTTGAGTTACAATGTTGTTAGTTTCAGGTGTACAGCAAAGTGATTCATATATACATATATATGAATATATATATGAATATATATATGTATATATTCATATATACGTATATATTTTTTTTCAGGTTCTTTTCTATGTTATTACAAAATAGTATAGTTCCCTGTGCTATACAGTAGGTCCTTCTTGTTTATCTGTTTTATACATTGTTGTTGTTTAGTTGTTATGTCAATGTCTGACTCTTGCGAATCCGTGCACCATAGCCTTGCATGGGATTTCCCAGGCGAGAATACTGGTGTGGGTTGCCATTTCCTTCTCCAAGGGATCATCCTGACCCAGGGACTGAACCTGTGTCTACTGCTAGGCAGACAGAGTCTTTACCCCACTGATCTATGTTTTATATATTTATATTATATATATATATATACACTTATATATAATATATACTTATATATATACATACACACACACATATATATGTGTGTGTGTGTGTGTGTACTGCATATATGTTAATCCCAAACTCCTGATCTATCCCTCCTTCCTCTTTCTACTTTGGTAGCCATAAGTTTGATTTCTATGTTTGTGGGTCTATTTCTGCTTTATATATGAGTTCATTTGTATCATTTTTAAAAGCTTCCACATATAAGTGATATCATATGATATTTCCTCTTTCTGACTTATTTCACTTAATATAATGATCCTGGGTCCATCCATGTTGCTGCACATGGCATTGTTTCATTCTTCTTCCTGGCTGAATAATATTCCTTTGTATAAATATGTATACACCGCAGCTTATTTATCCATTCATCTGTCAATGGACATTTAGGTTGCTTCCATGTCTTGGCTGTTGTAAATCGTGCTGCAGTGAACACTGGGGTGATCCCATATACCTTTCAAATTACGGTTTTCTCTGGACAGAAGTCCAGGAGTGAGATTGCTATATCATATGGTAACTGTTTCATTTTTTAAGGAACCTCCATACTGCTCTCCATAGTGTCTGCACCAATTTACACTCCCACAACAGTATAGGAGGGTTCCTTTTTCTCTACACTCTCTCTAGCTTTTATTATTTGTAGAATTTTTGATTATGGCCATTCTGACTCTTGTGAGGTGATACCTCATTGAAGTTTTGATTTGCATTTCTCTAATAATTCACAATTTCTCTAATAATTAAGTTCTCTTCTGTGTTTCCCAAACAATATCCAATGAACAACAAGAGTTACTGTGCCCTTCCATACCCACCCAATGGAGACTATAATTCAGTAAGTTTACACGGGGGCCCAGGAATCTGTTTTGCTTCTGCTTTCACTCTGCACTCCAAGAGATGCTTATCTCTAGTCAGGTTTGGGAAACACTAGGTCAGTGTGTCTGAGTCTGCACATCTAAAAGTATAATGAGCATCAAAATCACCTGGAAAGCTTGCTTTTTTTAAACAACTTTATTGAGATATATTTTACATATCATAAAATTCACCTATTTCACATGCACAATTCAGTGATTTTTAGTAACTTTACTGAATGGCACCATAAATCAGTTTTAGAACATTTTCATTCTCCCAGTAAGATCTCTCAAGCCCGCCAACAATTAATTCCCATTACCACTCCCAAGCCCGGACAACCACTAATCTACTTTCTGTCTTTATAAATTTTGCCTTTTCTGGACATTGCTTATAAAGGGAATCATAAAATGCATTGTCTTCGGTATCCGGCTTCTTCCACCAAGCATCATGTTTTTGAAGTTTATCCATGATATAGCATTTATCAGAGTGCAGTCATTTCTTTTTGCTGAGTGGTATTTGGAGAGTTTGTTAAAAACTCAGAACTACCAGTGGGATCCACCCCTCAGAGATTCTCATTCACTATAATTTGCATTTCTAACATGCTCTCAGGTGGTACACCACACTTGAGCAGTGGTCCAGAAAATGCCAAACCACAGCTGCCTATACTAACACAGCTGTCTACTAAATACCACTCCCACTATCCATTAAATGCCAGGATGTCATTACGAAGATGCCCCCAGCATAAGGGCTCATGCTGAGGAGGCTTGTCACTGGAAGTTACCTTTTATTTTCACTTTGTCATTTACTGACAAAGATGTCACTGCATGCATGTCCCTGCAAAAATCTCAGAAGTCATTCAGAAAAATAGGGAAATCAGGTCATTGACATGTGGGAGCATTGCATTTGTCCAATAACTGGGAAGGAAATGTCAAACTTCACTAATAACTTAAAGGATAAAAATTAAAATCGTCTTATCAAATTGTCAATGATGCATTTCAATATCAAATGCTCAGTGTTGAGGGGGTCATCATGAACTAAGTGTCCCCAGCTGATGAAAGATTAATTGGTAAAACCATTTTTGAGGATAATGTAGCAATACTGTCTATATCAAGATCCTTAAAAAGGTTTGTGCTTCTTTCTCTTCTTAATTCTATTTTTAACTTAATCCTAACAAAATAAAGATGTATACACATAAACAATGTTATTTGAAGCAGTGCTGTTTTTCATGTTGAAAGCTAACTGCAACTTAAGTCCTCAGCATGATAAGGAGACGGGTTACACATATTTTAAGGCATTATATTGTAGAGGCCAAGAGCAGGAATTTTTGCTCTAATTTAGAAGAGTTAAAATCCCAGCTGCGCCAATTGCTGGCTCCATAACTGTGGGCAAATCATTTAATACCTCTCTGCCTTAGTTTTCCCATCTATAAAATAGATACAGTAATATTACCTACAGGCTTCCCCAGTGGCTCAGTGGTAAAGAATCCACCTGCAACACAGGAGATGTAGTTTAAGTTAGATCCTTGGTCGGGAAGATCACCGGAGAAGGAAATGGCAAACCACTTCAGTATTCTCGCCTAGGAAATCCTATGGATAGAGGAGCCTGGTGGGCTACAGTCCATGAGGCCACAAAAGAGCTGAAAATTACTTAGTGACTAGACAACAACATCAATATTACCTACCTCCAAATTAACCTACCTGGTTAATTTTATGTGTCAATTTGACTGGGCCACAGGGTACACAGATATTTGGTCAAACATTATTCTAGGTGTTTGTATGAGGGTGTTTTGGGGAGGAATTTAGACTGACTTAAGTAAATTGTCCTCTCTTAATGTAGGCCTCATCCAATCAATTGAAGGCATGAATAAACAAAAAAGCCGGACACTTCTCCAGATAAAACTTCTCGAGATAAAACCTCTTACCTGACTGCCTGTGATCTAAGACAATGGATTTTCCCTGCCTTGAGAGTTAACCGAAACCTCAGTTCTCATGGTTCTCCAGCTTGCTGACTGCCAATATTGGGACCTGTCAATCTCGGGACCTGTCAATCTCCATCCTCATGGGGGTTGACTTCTTCTCATAGATCTATTGTCATAGATGAGAGATAGAAAAATAGAGAAAATATATGTAAGGTACACATATCCTCTTGGTTGTATTTCTCTGGAGAACTCTGGCTAACATAAAATGGCACTACGGTGATTTCTGAAAACCTTAAAAATAGAATTACTGTATGACCCAGGAATCCCACTTCCAGGTTTATTCCAAAAGAATTGAAGGCAGAGACTCAAAAAGATATTTGTGCCTCCATGCTCATAGCAATGGTACTCACAATAGCCAAAAGGTTGAAGCAACTCAAGTGCCCATTTGGCCTATGAATTGATAAAATGTGGTCTATATACATGCAAAATAATCCCATTCAGGCTCAAATAGGAAGGAAGTTTTTGACACATGCTACATGGTGGATTAACCTTGAAGACATTGTGCTAAGTGAAATAAACCAATCAAAAAGGACAAATGCTGTATGATTCCACTTGAATGAGGCACCTAGAAGAGTTGAATTCATAAAAAACAGAAAGTAAAATGTCGGTAACCAAGGGCAGCAAGGAAAGGAAATGGAGAGTTAGTATTTAACAGGTGCAGCTTCAGTTTGGGAAGATGAAAAAGTCTAGAGATGGATGGTGGGGATGGCTCCACAGCCTTGTGAATATACTTTATGCTACAGGATGATACACTTAAAAATGGTTTAAGTGGTAAATGTTATGTATACTTTACCACAATAAAAAATGAATCAAAGTTACTTACTTCGCAGAGTCTCTGTGAGAAATAAAAGCATTAATATATATAAAATGACACATACACTGAGCATGATATAAATATATTTGTTTCACAAATACAGATCTCACATATTTTCCAAGTACATTAACACATAAAAATACTCAAGAGAGAAGGTAAAATTAAAATGCAGAATACAAAACTATGCATTACCAGTGTAATTCCAGCTTTACTTGAAATATTTTTTAAGATCTACATATATCTCTGCTTGCCCATCTGATGTGAAGAGTTAACTCATTGGAAAAGACCCTGATGCTGGGGAAGATTGAAGGCAAAAGGAGAAGGGGATGGAAGAGGATGAGCTGGTTAGATAGCATCACCAACTCAATGGACATGAATCTGAGCAAACTCCAGGAGATAGTGGACAGAGAAGACTGCCATGCTGAATTCCATGGGGTCGCAAAGAGTCGGATATGACTTAGCAACTGAACGGCAACGACAAATTTCTATGCATGGAAATGTGATCAAGAGGCTTGACATGTTTCTGATTTTCCCAGTTTTGACAAAGGATGTGTATTATTTTATAAGCTTCCCCCCTAAATGATGATTGTACGTGCTTAAGGGGCGCTTATCTGTATCCTCTGTTCTAACACTTCCTCATTTACAGGGGGAGACTGTCTGTGTACTGTTTATATCCCCCAGACACTTCATCTCTATGTCCAAGACAAAGCAAGGGTCTCAGTAGTAAGGACATTTCTTGGCCCATTTGTTTCAGATCTTGTCCTCAGAAGAATTTTGAGAATCCACAGAGACATGGAGACTACAGATAAGAAACAGGAGTCAGACAAGAAAGTTGGCTCCTATCAGATATGGGCAAAGTTGGCATTTCTGTGTATGTCCCATTTTTTTGTCAGTTAAAGAGATATCAGGGAACTCGCCCCATGTCCCATGTAAGCTTAGTTGGACATCTCTGAGACTGTACTCATCTCTGGGTCTCTACTGTCAACCACATCTTCTCTTGCCTTCCGTGTAGTTGGAGGGTTTCAGAAGCAAAACTTCAGAGAATGTCACTTTACGTCCTTCCAAATTTGGCCTCAAGTCTCATCACCTTATTCCAGGAGTCCTAAATCTGAAACATACCAGCTACAGCTTTCCACTATCCTCTGCTGGGCACGTGGACAATATGCTTGTGCTCTTCTCTCTGCCTAGATGTATTCTTCCTAGTCTTCTGCCTTTCTCAAAATACTCCCCATTTTTCAAGGCCCACATGAATTGTCACCTCTGGACAGCCATTCCCAACTCTCCAGGCAGAGTGGAACTCCCTATCCTCTGAGTTGCCAGGGCAGTTGGCAACCACCCAGATGATTCTCTCTTGATATATGTCTAGGGAGATACATCAAGAAAGAATCTGAGAATGTGAGCTTCCCGAGGGCAGGGATGGTAGTCACTCAGCTTTGTAGCCAGAACTCACTGCATATACATCAGATATTAAAGTATTCTGTTCGGCTTCCTCTCAGCTGTGACATTTCCAGGTGGCACTAGTGGTAAAGAGCCTCCTGCCAATGCAGGAGACATAAGAAATGCAGGTTTGATCCCTGGGTCAAGAAGATCCCCTGGAGGAGAGCATGGCAGCCCACTCCAGTATTCTTGCATGGAGAATCCCAAGGACAGAGGAGCCTGGTGGGTTATAGTCCACAGGGTCCCAAAGAGTTGGACATGACTGGAGGAACTTAGCATGCATGCACACACTTGACATACCAATAACAGTATCCACAATGGAAAGACCATTCTTGTCTACTGTGCTTGGTTGGCAGAAGGTGAAGATCCAATAAGTTACTGAAAATCTCTTATTCAGAAAGTTTCAAAATGATCCCAAAGGATCATGTTAACAACCATGAACTTGCCTGACTCCAACAAAGCAAGCCTGAGCCAAACCATTGCTCTGGTCACAGCATTGCTTAATACTGCTAGAAGTGGAAGCTTTTCAACTGCATTCACCTGAATAATTGAATGGTTCAGTGCTTGGGAGAGGAACAATTGGGTATTCAACTGTTGGGAGAGGAACAATTGAGTATGGGCCATTGTTTGGGAGACGACTGATTGAATGTTCCATTGCTTGAGAGAGGAACAATTGAGCATGGAATTATTTGGAAGAGAAATAATTAGGCATTCCATTGTTTAGGAGAGGAACAATTTAATATCCCATTCCTTGGGAGAACATTTAAGGACACACGTTCACCAAATTAGGCTGCTGTTCTACCTAAAAAAGTTAGTTTCCAAGTCATTTATTTGTTTGGAACAGACAACATTTTTATCCAGAGAAACAATGTTTATAATGATTTATAGATTTGTAGATTTCCAGAGTAGCAGCTTCACCCCCTGCAACATCTATTAACTTTCCATTATATTTGAAGGAGAGTGCTGGCTTCGATTCCCCTTCCAATATATCACCACTTCTGATTGTGCATCAGTAAGAAAGTGTGTTCTCGGCAATACAGTCCATGGAATTCTCCAGGCCAGAATACTGGAGTGGGCAGCCTTTCCCTTCTCCAGGGGATCTTCTCAACCCAGGGATCAAACCCAGGTCTCCTGCATAGCAGGCAGATTCTTTACCAGCTGAGGCACAAGGGAAGCCCAAGAATACTGGAGTGAGTAGTCTATCCCTTCGCCAGAGGATCTTCCCAACCCAGGAATTGAACTGGGTTCTCCTGCGTTGCAGGCAGATTCTTCACCAACTGAGCTATCAGGGAAGCCTGCTCAGTCACTCAGTCATGTCCAACTCTTTGGGACCCTACGGACCGTAGCCTACCAGGCTCCTCTGTCCATGCGGTTTTCCAGGCAAGAATACTGAGTGGGTTGCCATGTCTCCTCCCAGGAGACCTTCCCAACCCAGGAATCGAACCTGTGTATCCTGTGTCTCCTGCATTGGCAGGCAGATTCTTTACCACTGAGCCATCTGTAAGCCCTTCGGTAAGGAAATGCAGCCCTAAATTCAGCCCTGGATGGCAAGAGTTTGCATTCCCTGGCTTCTCTGCAAACATGTGAACTTTTTTTTTTATTTTGCTATCCCTGTTGTTTTGGTCCTTCACAAGTAGAATGTGCTGGATAGCCCAGCCTGGTCACTCTCAATCACTCTATGAATTGAAATCAATTATGTGTATATGCAATTAAAGAAAGTAACTCTCTAGGCCATTCACTCCTCAATGTGTCCTAAATGTCCAAAGGTCAGTGTTATACATCAGGTTACCATAGTTTCATTGCTTTATATTTCTTATCTTCTAAGAGCAAGTTACAGTGAGTTGTACCATCTGCTAAGCCACTGGTACAAGATTTCTTTTTTTCTCTGTATTTTTTTAATTGAAGTATAGTTGATTTAAAATGTTATACTAATTTCTGCTGTACAGCAAAGTGTGTACAGCTATACACATATGCATATCCTTTTTTAATATTCTTTTCCATTATGGATTATCTCAGGAAATTGTATATAGTTCCCTGTGCTGTACAGTGGGACCTTGTTTTTTATGCATTCTAAAGGTAACAGTTTGCATCAACTAACCCCAAACTCCCAGTCCATTCCTCTCCCCACACTTCCCTCTTAGCCACCACAAGTCTGTTCTGTATGTCTGTGAGTTGGCTTCTGTTTCACAAATAGGTTTATTTGTGCCAGATTTTAGATTCCACATGTAAGTGACGTCATACAGTATTTGTCTTTCTCTTTCTGATCTATTCCGCTTAGTATGGGATGAGACGTCAAAGCATTCACTCTTTTGGAGCTGGTTGCTTCTTCTAAGAGATAAATCTCTGACAGTGCCAGTTTCCTTCAGATAGGATTTCAAATACATCCTTCCCCCTTTCCTTCTCTTCATTTTATACCTGTGATAACTCTTTGCCAAACTGGCTGCCCTAGTTACCGTCCCTGTGACCACTCCCCTGAGTAACCTCTTCCCATGCTGACTCTGGGCTTGACCAACGGAACAACAGAGACTGCAAAGCAGGCAGAGACTTGAAAAGTGTTTATGTGTTGGGGCTTTATCTGTTCTTAAAACTCAGCTATCAAGTGGGCAAGCCTGACCTAGCTTGTTTGATGATGGGAAACACATAGCCAGTTACCCCCGCTGCCTCAACTTTCAGTTGGTTTTCAGCTTCCAGGTGCATGCATGAGGTTACAGATGACTCACTCAGTCACTGGTCATTCTGCCAGGTGACAAGGGGCTCATGAGCGAACCCAGCAAACATCAGCCAAGTTTTGTTGGCCCAAACCAAAAGTAAGAGTCAGTCCATGGAATCAGAAGCTGAAAAAAAAGTGGTTATTTTATTACTCCAGTGAGTTCTAGAGTAGTTTTGTATACAAAGGTTTCCCAGGTAGTGCAGTGGTAAAGACTCTGCATGCCAATGCAGGAGATGCAAGAGGGTTGGGTTCAGTTCTGGGTCAGGAATATCCCCAGGAGTAGGAAATGGCAAACCATTCCAGTATTCTTGCCTGGGAAATCCCATGCATAGAGGAGCCTAGCAGGCTACAGTCCAAGGGGTCCCAAAGAGTCAGACCAAACTTTGCAACTGAGCTCACGTGCACACATATGCACACACACACAAATTATACAGCAAAAGCTAACTGCTACAGGAATGGAGACCTAAAAGTTGGAAGCTGCTGTAACTAAAATCTAAGGTCTCTAGATCAAAGAGACCCACATTCAAAGAACCACAGCCACAGAGCCTCATCATATCTGGGCTTGAAGAAGTTTAGGAGATCCCAGACTTACATTCTACTGTTGTAACTGGATGATATTTCAGAGGATTCAGAGATGGAACAAGTATGTTTTGCATGTGGGTGGAATGTAATTGATTTTTCAGAGGGTAGACTGTGGTAGATTGTATAGGGAGCCAAAGACTCTTCTTAGAAAGGCTTGTACATTATGTTTTCACTTTCTTGCTTCTCTTGAAGTGTGTGCTTCGTTACTCAGTCATGACCAAATTTTTGCAACCCAATGGACTGGAGTCTGCCAGGCTTCTCTGTCCATGGGATTTTTCAAGCAAGAATACTATGTGGTTAGCCATTTCCTTCTCCAGGGGATCTTCCTGACCTAGGGATCAAAGTTGGGTCTCCTGCATTGCTGGTGGATTCTTTACCATCTGAGCCACCAATAAGCCTCGGCAATCCTGACACGTGAAAAAGCCTTAGCTAGCCTGTTGGATGATGAGAGACCTGTTGCAGACAAGCTCCTTGCCAGTAACCCACCAGAAGTTTGAGTGATGCCATCTATGACAAGCCAACCTGCTGAGGCCAAATGATACAAAGTGAATGAAAACCTATGAGCAAGCTCTGCTGAGATTCAGAGAGTCCCACCCATTGAAAGAGTCCCACCCATTAGAAGAGTCATCATCAGAAACGTGAGCAAAAACTGACACACCTCCAAATACCTATGATCTACTATTAACTGGGGCTTCCCAGGTGGCACTAGAGGTAAAGAACCCACTTGCCAATGCAGGCAATGTAAAAGATGCTGGTCCGATCCCTGAGTAGGGAAGAAACCCTGGAGGAGGGTGTGGCAATGCACCCCAGTATTCTTGCCTGGAGAATTCCATGGACAGAGGAGCCTGGAGGGCTACAGTCCATGGGTGCACCATGAATCAGACATGACTGAAGAGAAGCATGCACAATTAACCACTTTATCAAAATGATACCATAAAACCACTGGAATAAATTATATATATTCTAATTTTTTGTTTAAGATTTTTTTGACATGGAGCATTTTTTAAAGTCTTTATTGAAGTTGTTAAAATATTGCTTCTTTTTTTTGTTTCGGTTATATGGCCATGAGGCATGTGGAAACTTTGCTCCAGAACCAGGGATTGAACCCACAACCCCTGCACTGGAACTTGCAGTCTTAACCACGGGACCACCAGGGAAGTCCCTACATATTCTAATTTGGAAACTTTAAAGATGCTCCAACTATACCATGTACTTACTGCTCCCCTTCATCCATTCAAAACAAGGTTTCCTCCTTTATTTATTTAGGAGAAAAGTCTCACCTCTTCCCTATCTATACTGTAAACTCTACTCACCCTCCCCCCACCAAAAAAAAAAAAAAAAATGTGGCATAGTGGTTAACTTCACAGACTTTGGAGTCACACTATGTGAGTTCAAGTCTCAACTTCATGACTATAAGTTCTGTGACTTTGAGTAAGCCATGTGACCTCACTGCATTCAATTTCCTTAGCCCTAAAATAGGTATAGTAACAGTATTCACCTCTAGGGCTGTGGGAGAATTACATGAATCAACATGTGTTACCTGGTGACAATAATGCTTGGCATTCACTAATAGTGAGTTTTATGTGTTTCCATTATTTGAGGTCCAAGATGAGTCTTAGACAATGCCAGATCCCCCTCACTTCCTCATGCTTTGATTGGTAGTACATATCTATTGATTGTTTGCTGTTTCGTCACTAAGCCAGTCCAACTTTTTTGGGATGCCATGGACTGGAACCCACCAGGCTCCTCCGTCCATGAGATTTTCCCAGATAAGAACACTGGAGTGGGCTTTTCTTCTCCAGCAGATCTAGACCTGGGGATCGAACCCATATCTCCTTCACCGGCAGGTGGATTCTTTACCACTAAGCCACTAGGGAAGCCCACATCTATAAATAACGTAATGGTTAATCAAAGGGATTAATTAGACTAGGAAGGAGTGAAATAGATGTAATATATTCATAAAGTTGTAGTATATGGTATTTGCACAGCACTTTTCTTTTAAGAATCTGGGAGTATTCCTCAACCATTATCACAACCAGCTCTGCCACATGCCCTGCTATGTTCTAAGCCTAAAAATGGGTAGATGACTTTTTACACATTAAAGCTGTGTTTTATTATTAGAATCTCCCTTCCTGTGCAGAGAAAACAAGAAAACACCTGTGGTACCTCCTCCAAGTCTGGCCAAGGCTGACAAGTGCAGCCCCCAGGTGTTCACATCTCACCTTCTTGATAGGATCTTCTGTGTGCCCTGTGGGCTCTGCTTTGCACAAGGCCTTTGTCAGGTCTCTGGACAATCAAGCAGCACATCTTTGAAGGCAAAGTCATACTTTGTTGCACGAGACAAAATCTGGAAATGAGTCCTCCATGATTCGGCACAGGTGAATTCCCCATAGATGGAGGAAGGGTGAATAGGTAATTCCATGAAAAGAGGAAGCTGCCTCAATGCAAGGAATCTTTATCTCCTCAGGCACGAAGCTTGTCATCCCCCAGTCCACTGTGATCTCGGGAAGAATGTCCACTGGAGAAGTCAGGCATCACTGGTCGCTATCAATCAACACTTGCATTGACTTAATCTGTCCTTGCATTATGGATATTTGTAAAATGTGATCCTTGACTCTACATCAGAATCTCCAGGGAGCCAACTCAAAATTCTGACGCTGAGCTCAACCCAGGCATATCAAGTACATGTCTCTAGGGTGGGTGGGGCCTGGGAAACTCCTCCTAATGATCTCCCAGATGCCCCTTGTGCACACTCATTGTAGGTCAGGTGCTGACTTGTGCTATAATGACGAGAAGCACGATGAAGAGATTGAAATAGAGAGGAAACAGATTGCATTAAATATCCATCCTTAACACATTTTTCCTTTCATTAAAGACAGAATGAATGCCTGTGCAGAATATTTTTTACATCAAGAGCTGACAGACATACCCAGAAACACACACACTTAACCAAAACAAAAGTTTCTGAAAATAATACAAAAACTTCCTGACACAACTTGGATTTCTTCTATCCTTTCAGTATACTTTTTAAAGAAACCAGTTACATTCAAGTAAATTGGTTTTTTCCACCCACTAATGGTTTGTAAAAAGCATTGGTGTGGATGAATTGGTTGGTGGTAACAGTGGAAACTGAGACTCTTTCCAAATGAGAGTTCCTTGGACTGCAAGGAGATCAAACCAGTCAATCCTAAAAGAAATCAACTCTGAACATTCTTTGGAAGGGCTGATGATGAAGCTGAAGTTCCAATACTTTGGCCACCTGCTGGGAAGAGCTGACTCATTGGAAAATATCCTGATGCTGGGAAAGATTGAAGGCAAAAAGGGAAGAGGGTAGCTGAGGCTGAGATGGTAGATAACATCACTGACTCAATGGACATGAGTTTAAGCAAACTCCAGGAGATAGAGGAGGACAGAGAAGCCTGGTATGCTACAGTCCATGGAGTCTGCAAAGAGTTGCACACGACTTAGTGACTGAACAAAAAAACAATGGAAATCAAGGTAGACGAGAATCAGAGATTGGGCTTTTTCTTTTTGCAGGGAGAGTTGATAACTAATATTGCTCAGAAAGAAAAAGAAATCCCTTTCCTCCCCCTTGCCTCAGTCACTTTCATGACATGGATCTTATGGATTCCCTAAGATAATTAAAAATCTTGGAAAAGATGAATTGAGAATAAAAATGGTAGCTAGCCAGGAAGCAAACACACTGAGTTGGAGGAAGAGAAAAGAATAAGATGACTTTCTGAGGACTATGAGGTTTATACCAAAGCTGTTTCTCATGGAGGAGCAGTTGTCCTTAGGTCAATATGAATCTCCAGAAGTCTGGAGACATTCAGCTCTGGTTTGTGCCTAAATACCTAACTTCCCACAAGATTCTTTTGCTCATCCAACAGAGATTTATTGAATGCCTAGTGAAATGAGGGATAGAGCAGTGAACTAAAAGAGAGGAAATCCCCTACCTTCATGGAGCTCATATTCCAGTGGAAGAGGGCAGATTTTTTTTTTAACTTTTTTATGTTGTACTGAATTATAACTGGTTGGCATAGTCAATAAAGCAGAAATAGATGTTTTTCTGGAACTCTCTTGCTTCTTCCATGGTCCAGCAAATGTTGGCAATTTGATCTCTGGTTCCTCTGCCTCTTCTAAATCCAGCTTGAGCATCAGGGAGTTCACGGTTCACGTATTGCTGAAGCGTGGCTTGGAGAATTTTGAGCATCACTTTACTAGCTTGTGAGATGAGTGCAATTGTGTGGTAGTTTGAGCATTCTTTGGCATTGCCTTTCTTTGGGATTGGAATGAAAACTGACCTTTTCCAGTCCTGTGGCCACTGCTGAGTTTTCCAAACTTGCTGGCATATTGAGTGCAGCACTTTCACAGCATCATCTTTCAGGATTTGAAATAG
>SJYQ01003631.1:988441-1002582 GCA_006410935.1 Redunca redunca
CGCTTACTCCTTGGAAGAAAAGTTATGACCAACCTAGATAGCATATTCAAAAGCAGAGACATTACTCTGCCGACTAAGGTCCATCTAGTCAAGGCTATGGTTTTTCTGGTCATGTATGGATGTGAGAGTTGGACTGTGAAGAAGGCTGAGTGCCAAAGAATTGATGCTTTTGAACTGTGGTATTGGAGAAGACTCTTGAGAGTTCCTTGGACTGCAAGGAGATCCAACCAGTCCATTCTGAGGGAGATCAGCCCTGGGATTTCTTTGGAAGGAATGATGCTAACGCTGAAACTCCAGTACTTTGGCCACCTCATGCGAAGAGTTGACTCATTGGAAGAGACTCTGATGCTGGGAGGGATTGGGGGCAGGAGGAGAAGGGGACGACCGAGGATGAGATGGCTGGATGGCATCACTGACTCGTTGGATGTGAGTCTGAGTGAACTCTGGGAGTTGGTGATGGACAGGGAGGCCTGGCGTGCTGCGATTCATGGGGTCGCGAAGAGTCGGACATGACTGAGTGACTGAACTGAACTATAACTGGTTAACAATGTTGTAATAGTTTCAGGTGAACAGCAAAGTGACTCAGCCATACATCTACATGTATCACATTTTCCCTCAGATATCTTTTTTAAAGTGAGCAATATATGTGATATGTTTAATAACAGTAGATGTTAAGGAAACAAGGAAGACAAGAGTAACAGAGGATGTTGGGGAAAGGGTTGCAGTTTTAGATAGCCAGAGAAGGTTTCACTTCAAAGTGCCTGGAGTAGGTAGAACTGTGCCACATCCCCACTTTTCCCACTTTAGGGATAGGGATATGGTTGCTTTACGATATTGTGTTAGTTTCTGCCATACAACAAAGTGAATCAACTATATATTATTAGCTCTTGGACCTCTACAGATACCTACAACCTTCCTTCAAAGAGTTGCTTTAGCAGGCACTTAAGTTACTGGATGATCACCTATTCATTCTGAGATTTCTTTTGAAACTTTGCTAGATGGTGTTTACAGCAGACTTTAATCCAGGCTAGTCTATCCTTGGGCTTCCCTGGTGGCTCAGATGTAAAGAATCCACCTGCATTGCAGGACATCTAGGTTTGATCCTTGGGTTGGGAATATATCCTGGAGCAGGGCATGGCAACCAGTTTATCCTTAGTACTAAAGCGTGACTCCACTGGGGTCTCTGCTGAATGCCTATCATTCATCAAGGACTCTCTACTGAAGCTGATCAGAGCTCTAATGTCTTCAGCCCTGCATAGGGTCTGGAAATGATTTAACTTATGTCTTCCTGGCTATTCTTTGCCCAACCTTGCAGTTACACCCTATGCATTTGTGTAATGTATTAGTGATTTAGAGTCCTCCCAGGTGGTGCTAATGGTAAAGAATGTGCCTGCCAACATAGGAGAAGGTAAGAGACGCAGGTTCGATCCCTGGATCAGGAAGATCCCCTGACATAGGGACTGGCAATCCAGTTCAGTATTCTTGCCTGGAAAATTTCATGGACAGAGGAGCCTGGCAGGCTACAGTCCAGTTCAGTTCAGTTCAGTCGCTCAGTCGTGTCTGACTTTTTGTGACCCCATGAATCGCAGCACGCCAGGCCTCCCTGTCCATCAACTCCCGGAGTCTACTCAAACTCACATCCATCGAGCGGTGATTCCATCCAGCCATCTCATCCTCTGTCGTCCCCTTCTCCTCCTGCCCCCAGTCCCTCCCAGCGTCAGAGTCTTTTTCAATGAGTCAACTCTTTGCATGAGGTGGCCAAAGTACTGGAGTTTCAGCTTCAGCATCATTCCCTCCAAAGAAATCCCAGGGCTGATCTCCTTCAGAATGGACCAGAAATAAAAATCTTGTTTGGGCTTAAGTACTATTATAAACACAGATTTAAGTATGTTTTGAGTTATTATTCTCTTTTCACCAATAGATGTCTCATAAAGGTGACTTTCAGGTCATCTGGACATATTCTTGTTTATTACAATAGCTTTCTGGGTTCTATGAAGATGGTCCAGCCTTGTCTTATTGTTTTGTCTGTCCAAGATCTGGAGTCAGACATTTCTACAGATGCCCTGGTTTCTTCCATTTGGAAGTGGGATTGGGGACCACTCTGCTTCCTTTGTAGCTCAGTTGGTAAAGAATCTGCCTGCAGTGCAGGAGACCTGGGTTCAATCCCTGGGTTGGGAAGATCCCTTGGAGAAGGAAATGGCAACCCACTCCAGTATCCTTGCCTGGAAAATCTCATATACAGAGAAGCCTGGTGGGCTGCAGTCCATGAGATCACAAAGAGTCAGGTACGAATGAGCAACTAACACTTACTTACTTACTGTGATACTAGGGACACTCATTGCTACAAGACTGGTCATCGAATCCCATACTTCTCAGTATGCTAAGCTAAGAAATAAGATTTTTATTTTCTTTCATTTGAGGGGATTCATTATGAGTCATACGCAAACTTCCAAATCAAATTCAAGACTAAGGAGTTTTTACTTATTCTCTTCAATCTGATACGTTTATATCTACCACCCCCCAACACACACACTATAATAATTTTAGTTCTCAAGATACCAATATAAGCACTCATTTAATTTATCCCACAATGTATACACAGAAGTCTCAGAATAACCATAGCAACACTATACCAACATTATTACTGCAGATGTTTAAGTGTATTTTATAGCTATTTTTATCCGTGGAATGTATGCCACTAGAGATGTAGTCAAATTATTGTGTTTGGAAGTCACTCAAAATAATTCTTCCCTATTTGATTATTGAACACACAGCTAAATTCATTTCTTTCACTTTGCTTTCAATCTTTAGAGATTGCTATCTTCTAAATTTGATTTTGCTTTGTAATTATGTAAAATGCATTTCTGGTTCCAGAGTTGAGTCTATAAAGCCAGGTATATTCAGAGATATTTCACTTCACCCCCTATGTTCCTCATCTTGTTTCGTCACTGTCCTTAGAGGTATGTGCATCCTTTTTATCTGTGTTATCCTTCCAGCATTATTCTAACTATTCATATGTGTGTGTGTGTGTGTGTGTGTTCACACACACACATATGCATGGGCTTCCTTGGTGGCTCATATAATTTATAAACTTACTCCTGTTTTCTTAAATTACACATGCTTCTTTCCACTTTTCTTGATTTACTTGCTTTATCCCAGGATATATTCTGAGATCACTCCATTGCCGTTTATAAACATACTCCTTATTACAGCCCTGTGGACATACCAAAGTTTATCCAATTAGCGCCCTGTTGATGAACTGCATTTAGGTTTTTCCACTCTGTCATATGCCTTTCTTTTTGCCCAAGAGTATTTTTAGGTTCCCCTTTAGATTTTTATGAAACCTTTGACTCTATAGACAATAGTGTCTTTGATAGATGGGGAGAAATATACCCTTTATGTCTTATTTCAACTTCAAGGATACTATTGATCCTGTGCTATGTCCAAAGCACTGTGCTAAATAAGTGTACAGGAAACACTAAGATAATGAGAACCATCTTGCCCCAAAGAGCCCCAAATGAGTCAGAAAAGCATGAGACAATTAGTCATTAATAAAAGGCACAATAAGATCAATGTTACAAGAGAATTACAGATGAGAAGATGAAGAAAAAATATGGGATGACATAGCTGGGAAGAATCAGATATAATGTCATGATGGAAGAATATTGGATCTTTTAAACAATTATAAAACTTTTAACCAACAAAGCTAAAGGAGGATGGGCATGCCAGAAAGAATTACGGGCATAAGCGCAGGTGTGCTCAAGGGACATGTGACTTGAAGCTTGGGGGATTCAAAGGGAAGCATTAAGAGGTAACATAAGGATAGCATAAAATTACAACTTGGGAGTCAGACACCAGAGTTCAAGTCTTGGATGTTCACTCAGACTCTAATCTTCAGCAAGTTCATTCAACATGTATGTTTGTTTATACTGAACCTATTGTGACATATAATTTGCTTATATTGGACCTATTCATTTTCCCTTGTCCAGCCAAGTCCTAAGATAGAATTCCACAGTGCCTGACATTGTTGATGACCTCCTCCTTAAAACTCTTCATCATGGACTTCTGAGATGACCTCCTCGTTTTCTGAGACTAACTCCCTACTCCTCTCTCCTCTAACTGGCTGCCTTTCTCCCAAGCTCACAGGGAGGCGCTCTAGCTGCAGAGGAGGCTGGGCCTTTGTTCTTAGCACAGATCTCTTCCCCAGCTTCCTGCCTTCGTGGTGTGGTGATGTGCTGGCTTCGGTGGCAACCATCTCCACTGCGTGCTCATCTCTACACACATGGCTCTTCCTTCAGATGTCTCAAGAGAACTATTCCATGCCTGAGATGCTGGTTTGCACCAGCAATGCCTCAGCCATCCTAGGACTATACAAGTCAGAGAAGTTTCTCCAAACCATCTTTCCCAGCACACCTTACTCTTTGTTGCCATATCAAATTCCTTCAGCATGTGATTTAAAATTACCCATTCAGTTCAGTTCAGTTCAGTTCAGTTCAGTCGCTCAGTCGTGTCCGACTCTTTGCAACCCCATGAATCGCAGCACGCCAGGCCTCCCTGTCCATCACCATCTCCCGGAGTTCACTCAGACTCACGGATACCTCTCCTCAATTACAACAATAATGATCAATTGATAGCTGACATTTTAATATGTATTCAACAAATATTTATTGATTGCCTCTTTTGTATCTGGCAAAGTTCTAGACATTGAGAATAAAGTCATGAACAAAACACCCCGATGAAGCTGTTAAGGAGCATGCAATATATCAATTGTTGTTTAGTCACTAAATCATATAGGACTCTTGTGACCGCATGGACTGTAACCCAACAGACCCCTCTGTCCGTGGGATTTTCCAGGCAACAATACTGGAGTGGGTTGCTATTTCCTTCTCCAGGGGATCTTTCGGACCCAAGGACTGAACCTGTGTCTTCTGCACTGGCAGGCGGATTCATTACCACCAAGCCACCAAGAAAGCCCTAAAGAGAGCTGGGACACTCAGTTGAGGCACCACTGGGTTATATGCCAGGCAGGCTGCTAAATATTTTATGTCTATCAAATGACTGAATCCTTGCAACAAGTCTGTTAGATCAGTACTTTTCTTGAGTCTGTTATAGGTAAATAAAATGAGTGTTGGTTAGAGGAACCAACATGATACTCGAGCTTGTTTGTATTTTGCTCTCCCTCTGACTAGTTGTCTAATTTTGACACGTTTCTTTTGACAGCTCTGTGCCTCACTTTCCCTACCTGAGAAATGGGGATTATAGTAACTCCCTTGTAAAGCCTTGTGAGAAATAAATGAGCTCATTCCTGGAAAGAAAGTAGAACAGGAGTGACAGGATATTTCATAAATGTTAAAATTATTGTTGTATGTTTCTAGACTTATCATGCTTCCCTGGGGCCTCAGAGGCGAAGAATCTGCTTACAATGCAGGAGACATGGGCTTGATCCCTGGGTCAGGAAGATCCCCTGGAGAAGGCAGTGGCAACCCACTCCAGTATTCTTGCTTGGGAAATCCCATGAACAGAGGAGCCTGGCAGGGTGCAGTTGACGTTGTCACAAGAGTTGGACACGACTTAGCAACTAAACAAGAACAACAAAGAGTATCCTACTCATGGGATAGGACAGTGTTGATAATTTATCTTCTTGCTACTTTCTAAGTCTTATCATATGATATGACATTCACTTGTTTAAGCATTTGTCCCCTTAAGATTGTGAGAGTCAAAAGACCTCAATTTTGCTTTATTTCAATTCTCATGTATAAATGGGGTTGCTAATACTTTGCAGCTGAGTTTGCAGGATTAGTGTGAATGTTTTGTTCTTGTTTAAAGCACAGTTCCTAATCTATAGTAGATGCTTAATAAATTTCTATTTTTATAATTATTGTTGTTATTATTATCATCACTATTAATTCTTTCATGATTAGCACAGTTCTAGTAATGAGAGACTGTTCAAAAAACATTTGTGACTCAAATGGAAATAAGTGGGATAGAATTGATTTGGAAGCACCCCTGCCGTCCATGAGACCTGAGGGCGTACCATTGCCCCCTTCTGCTTCCTAAATGGCAACTTATCACTTGCTTTGGTTGACACTGAGCAGGAAGGGCTTACCCTTGCTAACTACTTAAAAACTAATATTGAGTTTGCAAAAACTGCTTTTTAATGATCTTCAACAGCCCTCCAGAAAACCTCATTAGCAGGCATCAAATCACTTGGGGCTGTGCAGAGTGGGGTTTGCATGCATGGCCAGAGGTCATTAGCACCCATTTGTCTCTGATTAAAGGCAGAGCATGTGCTCTGTACAAGCTCCACAGAGACACTTCCCCCAGGTTCCTGAGAATCACTTCTTCTTGTTGTCCATCTTATCTGCGGCCTCAGGGCTCAGCCACTAGCCACCTGATCCACCAAATTCCAGACTTTTCCTGCATGGAGCCTTCCTGGTCCTAACAAATAGGCACCATTCCTCTGCTCAAATGCCCATATGAATCCCTATTTCCTCTGCCACCAACTCTGAGCTCTTCACAGGGGCCTCTTCCCACCTCCATCACTTGCTTCTCATGACTCCCCCACCCTGAGACTGTCTGAATCAAGAAAATCGGGATGCTGTGCCCAGACCCACAATTTCCCTGCTTCTAAGCTTTTGCGCATGAAGTTACCACCACCTGGATTCGACTACTCACTCCCCAGTTGCCCCTGTGGCAACATGGGGGAAGAAAAAGAACTCAGGAAGTGGACTCCATAGACAAGGGTTCTCATTCTATCTTTGTCCCTAAACAATTCTTTGTAAGAGCAAATATATCATTCCATGGTTCACCTGTTCTTTATGATTCAAAATATTTCTACAGTACTAACATGTAGGGTCAGGTAATTCTTTGTTTTGGAGGTGGGTTGGAGGCTGCCCTGTACATTGTAGAATGTTTAGGAGCATCCTGGACCTCTATCCACTAGATGCTGGTACGTGTCTCCTTTCCCCAGCTATGACAATTCAAAATGGATCCAGACATTTTCCACTGTCTCCTGGGGAGCAAAATTGCTGGCAGTTAAGTAGTATTGCATCATACTGATCATAAGAACCTTTGTCATATTCTACCTAGGATATTGTAATTTTCCTCTTCATGTATCTAGTATCCCTTTTAACAAAAACAGCAACAGCAAATACTTCTGTAACCCTCATTAAATGCCTAGCATTGTCCTTAAGAGAGCTACTTATGTTAACTTATCATCACCTCCGCCACGAAATAAGTACTTTTATTGTCTCTGTTTTACAGAGATGAATGTAAGAGTCATAGGGAAGTTAGGTAACTTGCCCACAGTCACCCAGGCAGAAAATACTCCCAGGAACTGTGTCTCCAGGATTTCCTCTTCTGAATCCATAATGGCTCTTGAATTAAGCAAATATTTTGAAATAAGAAAGATCTAGGTCTACATTCCAGCTCTGGCAACTATGAGCTCCAGAGTTTTGGGCAAATTGGATCTCTGATTTCCTTAGTCATCAAAATGGAGATGAAAATACTGATGTTGCAGGACTGTTTGAAGTTTAAATCTAATACGTGTGTGTGTGTGTGTGTTTGTGTGTGTGTGTGCACTCAGTAATGTCCAGCTCTTTGCAACCCCATGGACTGTAGCCCACCATGCGCCTATGTCCACTGGATTTCCCAGGCCAGAATACTGGAGTGGGTTACCACTTCCTTCTCCAGGTGATCTTCCTGATCCAGGGGTTTAATCCATGTCTCCTGCTGCATAGCAGGTGGATTCTTTACCACTGAGCCACATATATGTATGTATATATGTATATGTGTGTATATATACATATATATATATAGGAAAGGTCCCGGTGGGAGAGAGAGAGAGAAAGAGCTCCTAGAATAGGTCTGACCTAGAGAAGATGTACCACTAAGAGAGCCAATGGTGGTGGTGGTGACTGAGATAAAAGAGAAGTCAAAAAAGGAGAGAAGAAACTGTAAAATCCTAGAAAAAAAAAAAAAAAGGCAGTGCCCTTTTTCTTCTGTATATTCCTACAGTGCAGACAGTCCCTGACACAGAGGAGATGTCATAAGTCTGCCTTCCTGGGCCCCCAGAGCATGGGCTGGCAAACCACAGTCCACACACCAGCACGGCCCACCACCCATTGTTGTTAATAGAGTTCTGTTGGAATCTAGCTCCGCTGTTCACCATTCATTGCCTATGGCCACTTTCATACTGCAGTGGCAGAGTTCCGTAGTTTCAACAGAGACTGATGGCCCACAAAGTCAAAAATATTTGCTATTGGGTTATTTTACAGAAGAGGTTTGCTTACCTCTTGTATATAATGTGAATTAGAAAACTCTGAATGTTAAGATCTCCAATGACCTTTCTTGAATCAAATACATCCTGTGATTTTCTGAATTCCCAGCTCCAAACTCACTTCTTCCACATTACCTTCTGTAATCGACTGCACCCAGTTCAGGCTTTGCTGATTATTTTTTTCTCGTTGTCCCTCTTGCACCCTCAGATGAAGGCACTGTGCTGTTAATTTTCACCGTCTCTCATGTTGTCAATCTGCAGGTGTCTCACGATTGCTTCTAGCATGAGCTTCTGCAGACAAACTCCCTGGAGCTAGCTCAATGTTGTTGCCAAGGGCTGCCCTCTGAAGCTTTCTGACAGCACAGCTGCCAGCTTCCAGACTGGAGAAACAACACTAGTCTCGCATTCAAAGGGAGCAGACTGAGGCAGGCCCACAGCTGACCCAACCCTTTGCATCTTGGTTTCCCCTCTATCCCTCCTAGGGTCTCCAGATCTGATTGATTTCCTGTAGATATTGCCATGACACTCAACAGCTATCAAAACTCCTCTCTATCTTTATCAGTTACAATAGAACAAAGTTCTCTCTTAAGAAGAATCCAGAAACTTGAAGGGAAGAATAAAACAAACACAAAAGTATAAAGAAAAAGAAGTTCTGGGTCCATTTTGCTTTTTAGAGACAGGTGCTTAATTTTTAAGGTAGCTTCCAACTCTGTAACTCCATTTTCCACAGACTGATGTTGTGATATTAACAGACAGGGTGTTCAACAAATGTAGATCAGGGCCACTTACCAGCTGTGACACTGAGGCATCTCTCTTTATTGGGGAAGAAAACTCTTAAAATAGGTTCATATGCTCTTGCCATAGCTGCATGAGAGTTTGAGGAAGTGAGCACCTGTCATTCTCAACATCTGTTGTGAGAAGTGGTCTCTTCCAAAAGGAGGCAGAGCGGGGGAAATGGCTGTTGTGCAGGAGCAATCATCCTGGGTTACTACTATCCAAGAATATATAATAAAATGCCCTATGTCTATATACAACAATGTATATTATTGTTTACAAATGTCAGCTACCCAGAAGGCCCACACTGTGAGTCTCTTCATTTTTGCTCACAGAAAGACAAGGCTCTATTCATTCTAGCAAGATGCTTTTTTCCCTTTCGAAAGGCTTGAAATTTTTAACAAATTCCTTGAGTCACCTTTCCACAGCCTGTTGAGATTAGCACATTGGAGATGGGAGCTCAGTATGTGAATATTCACTGTCCCCATGTACCCAACATCCCTCTCATTACTTTCCACACATCATTTTATTTAGACTCAGGCAGGCCCATATCTCTATCTCATATCAACCCTATGAGAAAGAGATATGATCATCATCAGGGCCAAGGGACTAGGGTGAAAGATTGGGTACCTAAGACTAAAATTTTAAGGAGGCTATTCTCAGGGCTGAGCCGGTGGCTTCCCTGCACTGACAAGACCTAGAGAGTGGGTGAGTCTTTAAATTTTGCTCTCTAGGTTCCTCACTCAACTTAGCCTCAATCTGGCCTGATCATCACCCCTGTATAGAGGAGACCATCCAAGAGGCTATAACCTATCCAAAAATACAGTCCTGGAATTTGACAGTCTGTCTGACTCCAGAGAACTCACCCTTTAACACTGGATGCTGCTGCTTTAAGTGATGCAGGCAGGTTCCACGGAAACAGGGTGGAGGTCTGCTAGAAGAGCTGGGACCTACCGGTAAGCCAGACATCTTAAAGAAACAAGGCTCCACTTTACTGAGTAGCTCAGCCATTAAGGGTATGTGTTGACCACAGGTGGTAGAAGGTAGCTGCTTCCCTCCCCTCCCTGGCTTGCTGTTAGTCCCACCCACAGCTCCAGCCCCTTTTGTTCTGTTCCTCTCTGTGGCATTTGCCTTCCCTCCTGGTAGAATACACCTGCAAGTCCCTAGAGCACTCCCCAATCCCTCTTCTGAGTAATTAATTAAAAATCTAAAATACAGTATTACCCCATGCCTCCCCGGTGCCATTCGACAAGAGATAGCTTGTTGTTTACCACTTCTCAGCTTAGATTTCCTGGGTGCTAAGTGTTGAGGCAACTTAGTAACAGAGCTCTTTTCCGCCTCCAGGTGAATGTCACAAGACAATTTGTCTAACCGTGTCTATGCTCTTCCAGTTAATCACAAGAATCTGAGCATAAAAAAAAAAAATCCATCTGGTGCCCAGAAAAGAGGACAATGTTCAAATGGTGTTTAATTTGATTGGCAAGTACTTGGTGAGTTGTTATGATGTGTGAGACACTGTATAAGTCTTTGCCAAGGACACAAGGACACATGTGCTGAGGTTCTGCCCTCCCTGTAACCTAAATTTATGGGCCAATTAACACCTACCCATAGATCCATCCTGCCACAAATGTGGTGACAGATTTTTATTACTCAAGTAAGGGGTACGTTACAAAAAGACATCCAAATCTACCCAGCCCCATGCTTTAGCTTTTATTTCCTTAATTAGATGAAGTGTCATTTTACTTTATAATTTAACAGCTAAGCTTCTACTGTATATCTCACATTTAGGGAGCAGGTTTCTCTTATCTCACCAGGCTTATGCAGGACGTTTTCTATCCTTGGGTAGACGTCATGGTGTAATGGAAAGAACATGGACTTTGGAAGGAGTTAGATCTGTTTAGGAAAACCTGAGCTGAAGCAGGAAGGTTCCTTCCTGGTCTAAATATTACCTATAGATACTAGCTAGCACTTAACAGAGATCATTTGCCAGGGACTGTTCTGAGTAGTTTATATAGATGGACTCATTGACTCCCCATAGAAACTCTTAAGCACAGTTATTATGTCTATGAGGAGGTCTAAGGCACAGAGGGTTTAAATATTTTGTCCAAGTTTGCATAGCAGAGTGGTGGGGCCTCGTCAGCCCCGGAAGTCACATGTGAGAGACTGTGATCATAAATACTATGCTTCATTGCTTCTTATATGGAATTCTAGGACAAAAGTAAGGACAACAAAAATTAAAATTATGTTGCACTTTTAGAGATGATTCTCAGATGACACAAAGAGAGAATTTAAAGCAAAGAAGTAAGCGGGGTAGAAATAAATATCCAAATTGGTACTGGAATAAAATGTGGGATTTAGGAGCTATGACTAGGGTTCCAATACCCATTGAGGAACAGGGACTGATACCTCATAACATATTTAAAGAAATAAAATAGGGTGGTAAAAGTATGACAAAAGATCATCTCCTCCACTCCTAAAAAAATAACTATCAAAACTGATGGGGAAATTTTGAAAAAGAACTTCAAAATGAGAACTTTAATAACTGAATAACTAATACTAATTAGACACTATGAATAGATTACATAGTAGATTATGTAGAGATGAAGAATCTTGGTGAACTGGAATATAGGTTTAATTAACTACCAATATTACAATCGAGAAAGACAAAAAGACAGGAAATATGAAAAGGAATCATAGAAGATACAGCAAAAGATCTAACCCAACAGTTGGTGTCCACAGGAGACAATAGAAAGACTAGAGAGACAAAGGTCATATTTAGATTGCCATCTGAAAATTTTTCAGAATCACTGAAAGGCATAATTCCATAGGTTTAGGAAATCTAATAAATCCCAGAAGACAAAAATGCATGTTACCTTCAAAAGGGTTACAGACGCAAACATGACTTCTCATTCACAAAAATGAAAGCCAGGAGATGACTGAATAATATTAAAAGTAGTGGAAAAAAACCATTGTCAACCTAGAATATATACAGTCAGAGAAACCATCTTTTAATAGAAATAAAGATATTTTCAGACACACAAAACAATAGTATTTACTACCAAGAGACTTTCATAAAGTATGTACTTAAAAAGGAAAAAAAGTGAGCCTCAAAAAAGGAGTTAGATACAAGGAGGAATGGTAAGGGAAGAAAGTAAATGTGGGTGAACCTAAATAATTTAGAAATGTACACAGCAATAAAATGAAGTCTTGTTTGTCAGGCTAAAAAGGAACTAAAAAAATGCATCAATTTTTATTACTGGAGGGCAAGAAGTGAACAGCAACTAAAGAGCCTCTTGATGAGGTGAAAGATGAGAGTGAAAAGCTGGCTTGAAACACAACATTTAGAAACTAAGATCATGATATCTAGTCCCATCACTTCATGGCAAATAGAAAGAGAAAAAGTGGAAACATCGACAGATTTTATTTTCTTGTGTTCCAAAATCAGTGTGGAGAGTGACTGCAGCTAGGAAATTAAAAGACTCTTGCTCCTTAGAAGGAAAGCTGTAACAAACCTAGACAGTATTAAAAAGCAAAGACATCACTTTGCTGACCAAGATCTGTATAGTTAAAGCTATGGTTTTTCTGGTAGTCATGTATAGATGTGAGAGTCCATAAAGAAGGCTGAGCACCAAAAAATTGATGCTTTTGAATTGTGCTGGAGAAGACTCTCGAGAGTCCCTTGGACTGCAAGGAGATCAAACCAGTCAGTTTTAAAGGAAATCAACCCTGAATACTCCTTGGAAGGACTGATGCTGAAGCTGAAACTCCAATATTTTGGCCACCTGATGTGTAGAGCTGACACACTAGAAAAGACCCTGATGCTGGTAAAGATTGAGGGCAGGAAAAGAAGGGGAAGGCAGAGGAAGAGATGGACAGGTAGCAATCAACTCAATGGACACAAATTTGAGCAAACCTCAGGTGATAGTGGAGGACAGAAGAGCCTAGTGTGCTACAGTCCATGGGGTCGCAGAGTTGGACACGATTTATCGACTGAATACCAACAAGATGTATAAAAACATTCCTGATCCTTTTATTGGTCTATGCTATGCTTAGTTTCTCAGTCATGTCTGACTCTTTGCGACCCCATGGACTGCAGTCTGCCAGGCTCCTCTGTTCAGAGGAGCAAGAATACTGGAATGGGTTGCCATGCCCTCCTCCAGGGGATCTTCCCAACCCAGGGATTAAACCCAAGTCTCCTGCATTGCAGGCAGATTCTTTACTGTCTGAGCCACCAAGGAAGTCTTATATTTATTCATCAGGAAAATAATAATTGGTCCTTTTATTGGTCAGGAAGATAATTGGGCTTCCCTGGTGGCTCAAATGGTTTAGAATCTGCTTGCAATGCAGGAGACCCAGGTTCAATCGAGTCAGAAAGATCCCCTGGAGAAGGGAATGGCAACCCACTCCAGCTTTCTTGCTTAGACAGAGGAGCCTGGCAGGCTACAGTCTGGGGTTGAAGAGAGTAGGACATAACTAAGCAACTAACACTTTCACTTAGATTATTTTAAGTTAAATATACATTTTAAAGGGCTTCCTTGGTGGCTCAGTGGTAAAGAACCCGCCTGGCAATGCAGGAGACATGGCTTCGATCCCTGGGCCAGGAAGATCCTCTGGAGGAGGGCATGGCAACCCACTCCAGTATTCTTGCCTGGGAAATCCCCATGGACAGAGGAGAGAGGAGGGCTACAGTCCATGGGGTCACAAAGAGTCGTACACAACTGAGTGACTAAATGACAACAACAACATACATATTAAAACATCTAACTACTAAAAGGTCAGAAATAACTAACTTTAAGACTAACTGTACAAGATGAAGCAAAAGGAGATGAAATAGAAATTGAAAACAAACAAAAGTAAACCATATTATCTTTATTCCCTTCCCTTCCACATATTATCTTTATTCCCTTCCTTCCTTTATTCCATATTATCTTTATTTCCTTCCTTGGAGAAGGAGAAATGAACTTTCCTGACCACCTGAGCTGGAGGAAGTTGTCTTTATTGGATATCTCCATAAGTCAGGACATACGGGCTTCACAAAGGAAAACAGTTGCAACTAAAAATGAGCTTGTAGTAAAAAAAAAAAAAAAAA
>SJYQ01003631.1:1002601-1048434 GCA_006410935.1 Redunca redunca
TAAAAAAAAAAAAAAAAAGAATAGTAACTACATGAGGACTAAATGTCAGTGAGAGTCAGTACAAGCGTTAGAGTCACATGTCAAGAACTGTGGATGATAATAACAACAACAAAGACAATAATAATAATAACAGCACTATTTTATAAACATAGAACTCAGTTTTAGAGAAGTTAAGCTGTTTTTCTAGTATTCAGTATGTTACTTTCTACCCAACATTCTGACATTTTGGAGCCAAGGCCAGGTAGGGGATGAGGCTTCCAACTTAAATATGTCTAAAAATATTCAAAGAGATAAAAGAAGGAAGAGACTCACTAATATAATAGCTACAAAAAATTACCACCAGATTTGAAAAGGAACAAAAAGAAAATCAGAAGTGAAAAATATAACAATAGAAAACAAAACTCAGTAAATAGATTGAATGGAAAATCTTTCATTGAATTTCAATTCTATAACCTACCAATTAATCACATTTAGGCAAATTATTTTCTTTCTCTAAACCTTTGTTTCTATATTTATAAAGTGGCCTATTAATAGCTATTGCATAAGACTGTTATGGTGTTTAAATGAATAACATACGTAGACTGGAATGTGCTAAAGCTCAACCTTGTTCGTTTTCCACATGCTTGCCTGTTTTGTTTTGTTTTGTTTTTTGTCCTGTATTATGGTTATCTTTATACTTGAATTTTCCACTATCTAAGTTCTTCACAAGAAAGATCTACCACAACGTTTGCACAGAGAGGGTTTTGAATAAATAAAATTATGTATATATATTATAAAGCATACACAATATGAGCAAACTAAAATATATTGAAAATGAAGTAGAAAATGAAGGATCTCTGCCCAAACACACTCAAAAAAAGAACCTAAACAGTTGCCCCAAATTTGAACTGATGGTTCCTGGCATTCAGCCACCCTTATTAAAATAGCTTAGAAATCAACAACCTTTTTCTGTTAAAGACCGGGAAGTAAATATTTTAGGTTTTGTAGATCATATGGTTTCTGCTGTAACTACTCAACTTGGCCACTGCTGTGCAAAAGTAAGCTCTATTTAAATAATTGAGTGTGGCTGTGTTCCAATAAGATTTTACTTATGAAAACAGGTAGCAGGCTGGATTTGGCACATAGGGCATAGTTTGCTAACCTCTGAAGCAAGCTGCTTTTTTCTATGCTCTTTTCTTTTCGTTCCTTCCTTTTCTAGTCACTATCATAATATATGCACATTATGAGTATGCATATCTGCCTCTATTACTGGACTATAAGCTTCTCCAGGTTAGGTATATGAATAATTCTCTTTTGTAACCCCCAGTAGTAGTTAGCCATGCCTTGACACAGGAGAGGAGCTCTGTAAATACTGACTATGGAAATGAAAGCTTGAGAGGTGGGGTTTAATACTCCTCTGCTTGAATCTGCACCAGTCTTAGGACTTACTTAACAATAGAATGTGACAGAAATGATGGGGAGGGGGGGGCGGTTCTGAAACTTTGACATAAGAAATCTTACTGCTTCTGGTTGGGTTTCTTGAAACACTGTCTCATAGCCCTGAGCACCTCTGTGAGAAGTCAGACTATTCTGCAGAAGATAATGTTTGGAGTGTCAGATGCTGAGACTACAGGAAAAAGGCTAGTGACCTGAGAATGGTCTTCTAGTTACCCCTGACAAGAAAACAGGTGTAAACAAGTTATATTGGACCCTACAGCCCAGCCCAGCCATCGGTTGAATACCATGGTTCTAGGTGCAACGTGGAACAGAGGAACCATCCAACTGAGCCCTGTCTGAATTCCTGACCAACCAAGTTATGAGATAAAATTTAAAAAGTGGTTGTTTGGGGCTGCTACAATTTGGGGTGGTTTGCTATACAGCATCAGATTATTGGAACCCTTGAAGATGTATTTATATCAAGGAGGTAAGCTCCTTCCATGTATCTGGGTAGCACTTGTTTGAGAAGCTGTCTTCTCCAGCAGTCTTAGAATTTTTCTGTTCTATTCATCACTTTTCCAGAGGGCTCTCCTGGCTTATGCCGACCTTTGAAAATCTTGCCTTCAGGATCTAGATCAAGCCTTGTAGATCCCAAAGAAAGGCCTTTCTGGGCTCCTTCAGGCCATGGTCAACACTTCCTTCTCTACAGATCAATAGCACTTTTTTCCTGGTCCACCCTCTAGAAATTCTTATACTGCTATTATCTAAAATTGTTGCTTAAGTCTTACTTAGGTTTTTATTAACACATTTTATGTTCAAATATTTGTGGGAGATTGGGCTGTATTACTTCTGAGTTCTCTTCCAGCTCAGCAATTACTAGGTCACATCTAGGATAGCTGAGCACTTATTCTAGCTGGGTCTAAACTTCTCTTTAACAATATAAATAACAAGGATAAAGCCTGGAGCAAACCCTCAAGGATCACTGAATGCACAGGAAAAAGGGCAACAGGTTTGTGGGTCACCTGTAATCTCTTCACCTGCAGTGACGGATACTTGGGTCTGGGCACAGCTGGACAACTTGTCAGTCTGAACTCAAGAGAAGGGACCCTACCTGTTGTTCTCCCTTTGTAAAAGGTCATCATGAATATGACCTTGCAAAGGGAAATACACATTTTGGACTTGTGTACCAGGCAGACTGAGGCTGGGTGCCAGATACCGAGAGGTGATTTAGGGATGACCAGATGCCCAACACCTGGAGACCTTGGGAAGCAGGTGTCAAGCATAGCCCCTCCCACTAGAGGCAGAGCTAAGATCCCTCTCACTGGTTTCCAGGCAAGAGAAGAGTGAAGAGAGCTGGAGAGGTTATTCAGCCGTTCTAGGCTGCCCTGGAAGCCTTGTCCCCCTTCCCTTTTACGCTGCCCCATTGGCTAAAACAATCCTAAACCTTTGCATCGCTGAGCCCCCTCCCCCACCAGCTCTGCCTGATGGGGAACAAACAAACATGCCCTGTGTTCTTGAGGCTGTCAAGAATTTCTTTTTCTCACACTCTGTATCCTTGAGCAGTCCTTCATGAATCCACAGCAGATGTTTCTTAGTCCTTTCATTTTCCTTTTTCAGAGGAATTGTAATCGGCTACGCTTTAATTAGGATCTCCCTCAGGATACTCCTGCTTTCTTCCACACCCGAGAGTTTGCAGCTTCCTTCTTAGTGCACCAGGCTGATTAGATTTCTTAATTCTCTAAAATTTCCTGTCTCAAAGCCTAATACCCTTGTAGTGATGAGGTCTGCTCCTCTCCCTCACTTCTCCCTCGTGTGCTCACTCCAGGCACCTGCCCCTTGATAAGAGGCCAATTCTCTGACTTGGGATCCCTTTCTCCAGTGGGTAAGCTGGCCTCACAGATGGAGCCTCTCCTGGGTGAACAGCTTTGCTGTGCCCTCTGCACTGGGCTTCCCAGGTGGAGCCAGAATTAAAGAACCCACCTGCCAATGCAGGAGACATGAGATGATGGTTCGATCCCTGGGTGGGGAAGATCCCCTGCGGGCAGGCACAGCAACCCACTCCAGTATTCTTACCTGGAGAATCCCATGGACAGAGGAGCCTGGCAGGCTACAGCCCATAGGGTCACAAAGAGTTGGACACGACTCAAGCGACTTCGCATGCACACATTGCACTGATTTGGACAGTCCTCCTCCACAGCGCATTGCTCTGGCCCCCACCTGAGGGCTTCCCAGGTGGCTCAGGGGTAAAGAATCTGCCTGCCAAGCAGGAGACTCTGGTTCCATCTCTGGGTTGGGAAGATCCCCTGGAGAAGGGAATGGCTACTCACTCTAGTACTCTTGCCTGGAAAATTCCAGGGACAGAGGGAGCCTGGCGGGTTACAGTCCATGGTGTCACAAGAGTCAGACACGACTGAACATGCATGCACGCCACTGGGTTGAATCTAATTTGGAGAGACCAGAATCAGCCTAGCATAGGCTGTAGCTTCTTATTCATTCACCATAACTCCTTCCATGAATTTTTATGGGGTGCCTACAATTTGCAGTGGAGATATCATGATAAACATGGCCATTAATTTCTTAGAAATTATTATCTAGAGGGAGAGACCAGTAAGTGGAAAGACAATTAAATACCATGTGGTGAAAATGCCTTTGAGCAAAGCAGGACACCTAGGTGGGCATCTCATCAGTCTTTGTGGAATAGAGAGGAATTTCTGGGAAGAGAAACACTTAAATTGAGACTTGAAGTGTAAGTAGATATTTCAGGCCAAGAAGGCATGACAGAAAAGGTCTTCTAAGCAAAAGGAAGACACAGTGAGGCTTGTTGTAGGACTTGCAAGCAATTCATTGTTTCTGGAGGGTAAATCAGTGGACAAGGAAGTGAGGTCGGATGCACTTGTGTAAGGAGTGTTGAGAGCGAAAGCTGGCAGAGCGGGCAGAGGCCACAGCAAGAGTCAGTGAAGCACCGGGAACCGTTAGTCATGCGCTCTGCATCTGATAGAAGTGGTTCTCTCTGCTTTCGATCCCTTACAATGTGGAGTTTACAACCTGGCACATTGTGTCCATGGGAATTGGGAGAGCCCATCACTACTCGCACCCTAGTTCAGGCTGGTCCTGGCTGCAGTGTTGCCATCAAAATCTAAACACACACCATCTCTGCTCTTTGAAGCCTGTAAACCACTCTAATGGCAGAAAGTGAGGGGCAACTAAAGAGCCTCTTGATAAGCGTGAAAGAGGAAAGTGAAAAAGCTGGCTTGAAACTCAACATTCAAAAAACTAAGATTATGACATCCAGTCCCATTACTTCATGGCAAATAGAAGGAGAAAAAGTGGAAGCAGTGACAGATTTTATTATCCTGGGCTCCAAAACTACTGCAGATGGTGACTGCAGCCAGAAAATTAAAAGACACTTGCTCCTTGGAAGGAAAGCTCTGACAAACCTAGACAGTGTATTCAAAAGCAGAGACAGCACTTTGTTGACAAGTCCATATAGTCAAAGCTACAGTTTTTCCAGTAGTCATGTATGGATGTAAGAGTTGGACCATAAAGAAGGCTAAGAGTTGAAGAATTAATGCTTTCAAATTGTGCTGCTGGAAAGACTCTTGAGAGTCCCTGGACTGCAAGGCAATCAACCAGTCAATCCTAAAAGAAATCAACACTGAATATTCATTGGAAGGCTGATGCAGAAGCTGAAGCTGCAATGCTCTGGTCACCTGATGCGAAGAGTCAACTCATCGGAAAAGACTGTGATGCAGGGAAAGATTGAAGGCAAAAAGAGAAAAGGGTGGCAGAGCATATGGTTAAATAGCATCACTGACTCAGTGGACATGAATTAGAGCAAATTCAAAGAGACAGTAGAGGACAGAGGAGCCTGGCATGCTGTGGTCCATGGGGTCTCAAAGAGTCTGACACAACTTAGCAACTGCACCACAGCAACAAACCTTCTGACCAAGGAAGCAGTTTGGAAAAAGCAAAACAGGTCCAGCGGAGAAGCAGACAGAAAATGTTTACAGCCTCTGTGAACTAGGAGCTGGGTGTCCTGGGCTCTTGAAGAAGAAGCCAGAGTGATGGGGCAAAGCTGCTTTCAATTTCCTACTGTCAGAAATATCCTAGCTACATCCAAACATGGCCAATAGCCTCACCAGGTGGACTCTGTCATTAATACTTGACACAGATGTATGAGTTGTCTTTTTTAAAATCTTTTTAGAAGTTTTGAAACTTTAGTTTGTCTCAAAAGCTTCTTACTAAAGGGTAGAAGAATGGAGGAACGGGGCAGAGAGGGCAGTTGTGTTTGTCATTTTTTTTTAATCCAGATTCAGGGAAAAGCAGAGAAACAGAGCTTTCTCAGAGGATCCAAGATCAGGATAAATAGAAATTCATGAGGACCAGAGCAGGACTGGAGTTAGGGACTAGGACAGGAAAAGAGTGAAAGGCAAGAAGACATCAGAAACTGAAGCCAGCCAGAAGACAAAACCCACAAAATCCTAGTAGCAGACTGGACAAAAGTATCAGGTACCAGGGCTTCCCTGATGGCTCAAATGGTAAAGAATCTGCCTACAATGCAGGAGACCTGGGTTTGACTCCTGGGTTAGGAAGACCCTCTAGAGAAGAAAATGGCAACCCAATCCAGTATACTTGCCTCAGAAATCTCATGGACAGAGGAGCCTGGCAAAGAGTCAGATATAACTGACAACTGAGCATACACACACAGAGAGCTGGACACGACTGAGTGACTAACACACACACACACACACACACACACACACATCATGTGTGAACATTAATAAATATCAACCAATTGATAACAGCTGATAACACTGTTACAACATTAGTTACAATGATTGTTATTATTGTTAACATGATAACTTGTTATCAGTCAATAACACTATCAATGATCATTAACAATCACAGTGTGCCATTATCAGGCATTTACTGTGTGCCAGGCACAATGTTTTCTAGAAGATTGGTAGACAAATACTAACACTTACATGCTTTTAGATATCTAGGTAAGTAGGTAGACACATAGCAGGACTGTCTCCTGTTCCCGCCAATTAGTAGATAAGATTCATGTTGATGTATGGCAAAACCAATACAATATTGTAAAGTAATTAACCTCCAATTAAAATAAATACATTTATATTTTTAAAAAATCTAATTACTTCAAAGCCTTAATTGGGCAAAGTACAGCCAAAGTTAATTCAGTTCAGTTCAGTCGCTCAGTAGTGTCTGACTCTTTGTGACCCCATGAACCGCAGCATGCCAGGCCTCCCTGTCCATCACCAACTCCTGGAGTCCACCCAAACCCATGTCCATCAAGTCGGTGATGCTATCCAACCATCTCATCCTCTGTCATCCCCTTCTCCTCCTGCCCTCAATCTTTCCCAGCATCAGGGTCTTTTCCAATGAGTCAACTCTTTGCATGAGGTGGCCAAAGTACTGGAGTTTCAGCTTCAACATCAGTCCTCCCAATGAACACCCAGGACTGATCTTTAGGATGGACTGGTTGGATCTCCTTGCAATCCAAGGGACTCTCAAGAGTCTTATCCAACACCACAGTTCAAAAGCATCAATTCTTTGGCGCTCAGCTTTCTTCACAGTTCAACTCTCACATCCATACATGACCACTGGAAAAACCATAGCCTTGACTAGATGGACTTTTGTTGGCAAAGTAATGTCTCTGCTTTTGAACATGCTGTCTAGGTTGGTCATTGCTGCAATCACCATCTGCAGTGATTTTGGAGCCCAGAAAAATAAAGTCAGACACTGTTTCCACTGTTTCCCCATCTATTTGCCATGAAGTGATGGGACCAGATGCCATGATCTTAGTTTTCTGAATATTGAGCTTTAAGCCAACTCTTTCACTCTCCACTTTCACTTTCATCAAGAGGCTCTTTAGTTCTTCTTCACTTTCTGCCATAAGGGTGGTGTCATCTGCACATCTGAGGTTATTAATATTTCTCCTGGCAATCTTGATTCCAGCTTGTGCTTCATCCAACCCAGCATTTCACATGATGTACTCTACATATAAATTAAAGAAGCAGGGTGACAATATACAGCCTTGACATACAAAGTTAATTAAAAAAGGTTTATATTGAGCAAGAAAGACATACAAGCACTGTGAAAAACTCAATCTTATATATAGCCCTCAGGGAGGACTTTTGGCAGAATATTAACCTTTGAGGGACAAGGTATCTGATTTAAAAAGAAAAAAAGAAAACTACTCCAGACTACTGAAGGAAAACAGGGGGATAAAAGAGTCAAGAAGGGACCCATGGCAAATGGTTCTCAAGTCTTTCCCTAACCCCACTTCACCTCCATGGTTTTCTGTCTGCCCTCACCCAGCAATAGAAATACATGCAAGAACCCTGAGATGCAGAAGGAGGCTGGAATCTTATCATTGCTAGAGAAGGATGATGGTCTGGAAAAGGAGTGGAGGGGCCTTTCTGAGAAAGGTAGGAAGCTGCGTGACATTCTTCACAGGCTAGAAAATTGTCTGCAAGGGCTCCTGGAGACAGGCAGCTGGGGAACTGCTGCAAAAGCCCTAATCCAGAGCAATTAGAACCAGCTAGTTGAAAAGATGGTTAAGGAAGATAAATCTTTAAAAATGAAAGACGCACATCTTAAAAATTTTGTTTCCACCTAAAACATATTCATGAACATGTGTTTGCCTTTTTCCAGAGGGCCCATATCTTTTTTCCACATCATCCTGCAGATTGGATACCCCCAGTCTTCTTCACTGGGAAAGACCCTGATGCTGGGAAAGATTGAAGGTAGAAGGAGAAGGGGGCAACAGAGGATGAGACAGTTGGATGGCATCACTGATTCAATTCACACGAACTTGGGCAAACTCTGGGAGATGGTGACAGACAGGGAGGCCTGGCATGCTGCAGCACATGGGGTCTCAAAGAGTAGGATATGACTTGGCGACTGAACAACAACACAACAACAATCTTCTTGTGGCTTCCCCAATGGCTCAGTGGGGAAAGAATCCACCTGCAATGCAAGAGTCACAGGAGATGTGGGTTTGATCCCTGGGTCGGGAAGGTCCCCTGGAAAGGGACGTGGCAACCCACTCTAGTATTCTTGCCGGAAAAAACCCACGGACAGAGGAGACTGGTGGGCTACAATCCATGGACTCACAAAGAGTAGGATACAACTAAACAACCAAGCACAAGCACGGTCTTCTTGTAGAAACCGCCTTTATGTTTCAATTTTTAGTTTCAAATCCTTTAAAATGGAATGAGAGAATAGAGACCCACGTGAAGCAATCAGACTGAAGAGTCATTTTCCATTTTTACTACTATTTTCCAACCACTTACTATTGCCTCACGTACACCTGACGGAACAGCATTTTTTAAATGACTTGCCTTTTCCGATTTTTCCAATTAATTTAACTTTATTTTTATGGGAACGCTGCTCTATTTCCTTTTACATGCACATTTTATCAACTTATATAATTTCTAATTAGGTTAAAGTAAAAAGAGTAGCAGGATCTCAAATGCAATTTTTACTGTTGACCCAGAATTAGCAAATGGCAAGGTGGTGTTGAGTAGCCCATATGCTAAAGAGAACTGAGAAGACCCTCCCTCGGGATGTCTAGGGGAGGCTGAACCCCCAAATCTCTCCTCTGTATGAGCAGATCGCTAGGGGAAGGATGAGATGCCAGATACCAGCAGAGTCCTCATAGACATCAGTATGGTTTTGTTCCTCTCTTCTCTCAGGGGAAAGAGAAGGTGGCCCCTTCTTCCAAGACATGAAAGGAAGATGATGAGGGCACCCCAGTAAAGGCTGGGGACACTTCAACCTTTGGTGAGTTGTTGGGTATACATCATATTTTCGGACTTCCCCTTGTTCCATGCCTGTTTGAGCAGAGGGAGAAGACAGCGGGGAAGAAATGCCAGGGCTAAGAGGAAGAAGCAGCATAGAAGACTGTACTCTCACAGCTGTGGCAAGGAGGGAGGGCCTCCTGTGGGCCAGTGGATCCTACAGAATGTAGCCAGGAGCTGGGAGCACAGAGTTGGTCACCAGTGAGGAGACTTTCTTAGCCAAAGTATGAGAGCTGTAATATAGGAAATAAGCAGAAGACAGGCGTTACATCCTAGTACACACAGTAGAGAGCCCCCCTGCCTGCCCCCCATTGCAGAGGCCCACACGTGTGTCTGACACTGCAGAGGCCCACACGTGTGTCTGAAGAGTCAGTCACCACACAAAGGGCATTGCTGGCAATCAGTGATGGACACAGCCGGCCTACAGCATGGTTTATTTCTCCCTGTTGCACATTTGTACCCCAGGAGTTAAAGAGATGCTGGTAATTACTGAAGGCAGTAGAGAATACTTCTAGAAACTGTCTGAATATACATATAAACCTATAGATACCTAAATGACAAAAAAGATAGCAAATCTTTATATGGTACCTATTAGTAGGCACTACTCTAAATGCTTTACCTGTGTGCTAATTCATTTCTAAATATTTATTTGTATATTTATATACAAGAAGATAAAAGAATACATACAACATATGCATTTTATCCAATAAAAGTGGAACTTATTTATTCAGGAATAGAGACTTGTGGCAGATACTGTTAGTTGTTTACCCACCAGCCATCCTTCTTTCTTCTTCCTTTTTAACAGAATCTGACTTTATTCCAGGCAAAATCATGCCCATCTCCAACTGATGAATTGTGATTGCTCTTAGCCTTTTCTCTTTGCTACCTGTCTGTTTCTTCCCAAGGGGTAAAGAGGAAAGTGTGCCAGGAACTTTTCAGAACGGTTTTGCTTTTCTGATTAAAGAAACCGCTGAAGCTGCTCCTTTCCTCCTTCTTTCTCCTTGGATATGGATGTGGTATCTGGCACAGCAGCAATCATCTTGCATTTATTAGGTAATAACAATTATTGTCATTGTATTATAATTATATATTATTATAATTATGATATAATAATAATATAATTATGATTAGGAAAAGTCAATGTACTAAGGATAGTGAAGCAGAAGGACAGAAAAATGCAGAGTCTTTGACAACATTATTCAGCAGCTGAACCAGTAACAACAACAAACTCCTTAATGGGGTAAAGGTGGATGTTATTTAACCATCACTTAGGTTTTATGCTATTAATTATAGCCACCCTCAAATAGTCTTATTCCTAAACTACTACATATCTGGATTTTAAATCCTTTTTGATAAAATTGTATCAGTTGTATATTAAGATACAAAATAAAGTTTGGAAGATGATATGAGTTCATAACATAAAAATAGTACTGTAACTATGAAAATTAACTTCTACATAATTAGTCAACCTTCTATAAGAAGGGACTGAATGACTCTGAAACATGATTCTGATTAGAAATATACATATCATCACAGAGTTTTATCAGAACAAGCAAAGTTACATTCTCATTATTTTTCTGAGCCTGTCTGCTCTAATTACAAAAGGATAAGTTTTTAAAATGAAACAGAAGAGATGTGCACCAGTCGCTGGATTTCTTGGGCAAGACAGAAAAAAAAAATAAGGGGGGGGTGCTATTCAATAAATAAAAGGATTGCTTCAGTATTAATTAGGAATAACTAAGAATAAGATGTCACACTCCACATTGATCTTCATTAACTTTTGTTACCCCTAGCCATAAGAAGTTTGGAGAAGGCAATGGCACCCCACTCCAGTACTCTTGCCTGGAAAATCCCATGGACGGAGGAGCCTGGTGGGCTACAGTCCATGGGGTCGCTAAGAGTCGGACACGACTGAGCGACTTCACTTTCACTTTTCACTTTCGTGCATTGGAGAAAGAAATGGCAACCCACTCCAGTGTTCTTGCCTGGAGAATCCCAGGGATGGGGGATCCTGGTGGGCTGCCGTCTATGGGGTCGCACAGAGTCGGACATGACTGAAGCGACTTAGCAGCCATCAGGAGTTAACTTGCACTGTGGCTTCCCTGGTGGCTCAGAGGGTAAAGCGTTTGCCTCAATGCGGGAGACCCAGGTTCGATCCCTGGGTCAGGAAGATCCCCTGGAGAAGGAAATGGCAACCCACTCCAGTATTCTTGCCTGGAGAATCCCATGAACGGAGGAGCCTGGTGGACTACAGTCCACGGGGTCACAAAGAGTTGGACACGACTGAGCGACTTCACTTATCAAGCATTCTGTATGTTTGTCCCCCATTTGCTGAAGTTGTGCGTTCAGATCCAGGCTGAAAGATGCCCTATGTGAATAGTAACCATCTGACCGTAGGTGTCTTCTGAATGGACCACTCCCGATACACAAGTAAACTTGATCTGAGGAAAGCAGTAACAGGACCTTCACTTTTTGAAAAGCAGAGGCTAGAAGCATATCTTGGTCAAATCTCTTTCGACTGCAAATGACAGAACTCAATTCAACTCTGTTTTGAAAGGATGGAGGGGTAGCTGTTGGTGGCTCATTCAAAGGCAGAGTTGGGTATTCTAGCTTTAAGCAAGACTGGATCCAGTTAGTCAGACAATATCAACAGAAATCAATCTCCCTGTTCTTTTAACTCTTCTTTCCATCGTACTGGCTTCATTTTCAGCCAGTGCTTCTCCATACTGGTTGGAGAAGCGGGGATAAATGGCAGAAGCTCTTGCAAGCTCCATGTTTCCATGATCCCAGCCTCAAGGCAAGAGGAAAGAAAGGTTCTCCATTCCAGAAGCCCCAACAAAACTCTATAATTGCATCTTATTGATGCCCAGACTGGGTCACATGCCCCCTGATTTCGTCTACTCAGACTGCTGTAATAAAGTACCATAGATTGGGAAGCTTAAACAACAATCACTTACTTCTCATGATTCTGGAGGCTGGGAGTTCAAGGTCAAGATGCTGGTATGGCCATGTTCTGGTAAGAGCCTTCTTCCTGGCTTGCAGATGGCCACTGTCTCATTGTGTCTTCATGTGGCAGAGAGAGAGGGCTCCACTTTCTGTTTCTCTTCTTATAAGGACACTAATCTTTTGGGATCCCACTAGCATGACCTCATCTAACCCTAATGACCTCTCAAAGTCCCCACCTACAAGTTCCAATACGTTGGAGGTTAGAGCTCCAGCATATGAATTTGAGATGGGGCTGGGGGACACATACCTTCAGTTCTTAACACCCATTGTGAACCAACTGCTGTGCTGAAAGGGAAAAAGCCATGCTGTGAATAGCCAAGCTCAAGAGGGCTAGGTGCCCTTCCCTGGGGTAAGGGGTGAAGTCAGCTCTGCCTGAACCACACAGACTAAGCTAGGAGAGCTTACCCAGAGGAGTATCAGGACACTGTCGTAAGGAGAAGGGTGATGGATCCCTGGTAGGAAAAAAATCAGATTTCTTCAACAGATAAGGAAAGTTATTGAACTGCCACTAACAGAGAGCATACTATGTGCTAAGAGAGCTACATGCCTTGTGTCTGTTCATCCCCACAACCACTTTGAGAGACAGACAGCATTATCCCTATTTCACAATAAAATAAATGGAGACTCAGTACATTGAGAAAACTTTCCCCCAGCATCACAAAACTAGTAAACAAAGTTGCAGGGACTCTTATCTAGAATACATCTCATCTCTAAGTGCCTACTCTCTGGAATTCTGCTTTCTGTTGTGTCATTTACAAATCAACAGACATAGCAAGCAAGTCCCTCCTACCTAATATGGGGGTAAGGTTGGTGTTTATCTTCCATAGTCTTGGGATCAGCAGGTAATTTCAATGATGGGCAGAGAACTGAACGGGATTTTGAAGGCGAGGCAGAATTAGCTAATTGTGGGGAAAAAAATTCAAAAGTATAAATACTGAATAGTTTATTAGAAATGTAGAAAAAGAAAAAAGGAAGACCGACAAACCAGAATCATATATCCCAAAAGGTTGAGAATAAATGCTTCAGGGAATTAAAATGTAAGGAATTCTTTTTCCCCTTTATATTTTTCTGATCTTTCCAAATTTTCTGCCATGAGAATGACTTCTTCTTAATCAAGGGAAAATTTATTTTTTTTAACAATCCTGGAAATACAGGGTGAGAAAAGCTAAAATAACTGCTAAAATATTTGAATCAGGTTGATAAGCTAGAAAAAGCTATAAAAATCTCGTCAGGTTTCTGTGAATGAATTTTTTTAAAAAATGAAGCATTGGAGTTAATAGGAAATTCTCTGCATGAATAGAAGCTGATATTTTCATGCCCTCCAGCTCTCAGAGGCCAGAAGCACAGAAGGCAGGTATATATATTAACAACCCAGACACGAGTGCAAGTAGCAAGGTTGAAAAATTTGCTGACTCAGCCAAGCTCCCAGGGTTGGAGGAGATGAAGCAAAGGCAAAATTCTGAGAACTCTTCCTGGAATAACTAGAGCTTCCAGGATCACAGACAAGGGAAAGGTGAGTGATGAACCTGGAAAAGGAAAATGAAATGGAATTTTCCCCTGGGATGCAAAGCGCCAGGCAATACTTGGTGGTGGCTCCCTCCTGGTCACCACCTAAAATCCTTTTTCCTGGTGAAACCTGAGAAAACAGTTCTTATCACAATCAGGGCCCCTCAGATCTTTCTATTCATTACAGTTTACAAACCACTTTCTCATTTACAGCCTCAATGTATTCTGGTTGTATCAAAGAATGTTTTTGTTTTTAACGATACACACACTGCAGTATTTGGGGGTAAAAAGGCATCAAGCTCTCAAATGAAATTATTCAGAGAGAGAAAGAGAACAAAGTAGCAATGGAGAGGGAAAGAGAGAGGCCTAGACACACACACACACACACACACACACACACACACACACACACACACAGACAGACACACACACACACGCACATACAGAAAGATAAAACCAATGGTATATAAAAGTAGACATAGAGATATAGGCATAGGTATAAAATAATAAAGCCTGCTGACAGGCAATCTGAGTAGAGGTTATAAAACATTTCTTTTTACTCTTCCTGCAATTTTTATGTCAGTGTGAAACTTTCAAAATAAGAAGTTTAAAATAAAGAAAATAAATAAGTGAAGTAGCTCTGAGTGTATAGATTTGGGGTAGATGGGCACCTGAGAAGGAAGTTCCCACTGCATTCGACAGAGGTAGGACGAGGACAGGTGGTTGAATATGGTCACAGATGGGACTCATGAGGTGTACATTATTTGTTTTCAAAATGAGGTGTACTTGACTTGACTCTGTTATTTTTTCTACACAAGTCACTGTCTGGAGAAAACTCACTACGGTCACATGAGAGATCCAATCATACCTGGAGAGACACCCTAATGCATGTGAATATCGTGCCTTGGATACAAGAATTGGAGATGAGGGGAAATGAGCTATTTGTGACTCCTCTAATAAATACACTTCAGTCTTGAGTATGAGTGTTAAAAGGATTTATTTCAACTGGTCCATCTGGACAAGTAGTTGAGGAGCGTAATAAGTTGCTCTTATTACATTGAAATAATGGAGCTTATCCATGAGCTGGACAACAAATCTCTCATGTTAGCTATAATAAGATGGCCCAGCAGAGCCAAAAGCATCTGTCTGTGGTGCAAATGAAATGGATCGACCACAGAAACCCTGCCCACAGCAGGAGACTAAGCGCCCAGACTAGGACAGCATCTGAGGAAACAGCAGAGAGATGTCTTAAGTAACTTGTGTGACTTCTTTATGGTGTTTTGAAGGACTGTCAATACCACCCAGTCATGCTCCCAGTCAAATCCTCCACATCGGTGTGGGGGCCCTCTGCTTATCATCCTAGCTAACCCAAGGTCTCCTGGGAAGAACAAGTCCCTTTTCCATTTTGAAGGTGAGAAAAACCCAGAGATTAAATGACTGGCTCAAAGACACACAGAACAAAACTATAGACCCCAAAATTACACATCTTACATCCTCTTTATTGCACATCTTAGAAGGGTCACTTTTAGAACTTGTGATTTTCCACACAGTATTTTCATCTTTGTCCACTAGACAAAAAATTTTGTGAACAAGATCTTTGTAGATTTCGTTTTGAATTTACCCCAATTCTAGGATAATACCAGTTATGAGGCTAATGTATAATATGTGTTTGTTGAGTAGATAGTCATGAAAACTTAGTGGTCATCTCAACCAGTGGTTCTCAATCATGGCTATAGATTAATCTTGGAAGGCTTATTTAAAAATCTCAGTCCCCACCCCCCAAAAAGTGGATATATGTATAACTGATTCATTTTGCTCTATAGCCGAAACTAATACAACATTGTAAATCAATTATACTCCAATAAAATTTAAAAAAAGAAAAAAGAAAAACTTGCAGCTCCACTCTAATCATGAAAAATCCTCAGTCACACACAAAATGAAGGAGTACTCCCCAGAGTGCTAAGGTCATAAAATGTGAGCAATTGTCACAACCAAGAGGAATCTGAGGGGACATGACAACTAAATGTCACATGGAATCCTGGCCGGGATCTTGGAACAGAAAAAGGACATTAGGGAAAAACCAAGGATGTCTGTGTTTAAAAAAAAAAAAAAAAAAAGGACTTGAATTAATAAGAAAAACATTTTAAGTTAAAAATTAAAAACTGAAAACAAGAAAACAATCACTGACCTTCCTTGGATTATTGTTTTTATTCAGTCTGTCTTTATTTGTTTATTTGTTTTATTTATTGTTTTTATTTAAGTCATGTCTGACTCTTTGTGACCCAAGGGACTGCAGCACACCAGGCTCCTCTGTCCTCCATTATCTCCTGGATTTTGCTCAAGTTCCATTGAGTCAGTTCAGTTCAGTTGCTCAGTCATGTCCAACTCCTTGCAACCCCATGGACTGCAGCACGCCAGGCTTCCCTGTCCATCACCAATTCCTGGAGCTTGCCCAAACTCAAGTTTATCGAGTCAGTGATGCCATCCAACCATCTCATCCTTTGTCATCCCATTTTTCCTCCTGCCTTCAATCTTTCCCAGCATTGGAGTCTTTTCCAATGAGTCAGCTCTTCTTATCAGGTGGCCAAAGTATTGGAGCTTCAGCTTCAGCATCAGTGCTTCCAATGAATATCAGGGTTGATTTCCTTTAGGATTGATTGGTTTGATCTCCTTGCAGTCCAAGGGACTAAATTCAAATACATGGGATTAGGGGGAAAGTTGAGGAAGGGAGAGGTTCTATAGTTCTTTAAAGTTCTTCAAGTGATTCTAACATGCTTCCAGGATTGAAAACACAGATTAAACCAAAATCTCTCACATTTCAGGGGCAGAATTGAGAAATACAGAAAAGGGAAGTTAACTTGTTAAGGTCTTACATAGTTAAATGGGATGACAGAGACTGGAAGGCTCTTTCCTGGCTATCAGCCCTATAATCTTTCCATTCATCATGATGCTTCCTAATTCAGTCACATTGTCTGGAATGGAATGAGGTGAGAATAGATGGGGAGGCACAGGGTGGAAATGGATGCAAGAAAGAGGAATAAGATGGGATGGGAAGGAATGGGATTGGATGAGATAGGATAGGATGAGATGGGTTATAACGGTCTGGAAAGGAATGAAACTGAATGCAATGGGATGGGCAGAGAGGATATGTTATAGAAAGGAAGGAAATAGAAAGAGCTGGGATGCAGTGTGGTGCCCTGCAATGTGTGCAATAGGATTATAAAATGGGAAAGACAGCATCAGGCAATAAACAGAATGTGGATGACAGACCCTAACATCCAGAGCAGGAAGCAAGGCTGCACCTAGACAATGCACTCCAGACTCAAAACTCTGCGTGGTTAGTCCCATGTTCCTCTATATTTAGATCCATGCTCCTCTCAGAGAGAAGTTCATAATATGAGCACCTGACTTGCCAGCCAGGAAGATCAATATATTTGTGCCCACTGGTCAGCCAGGCAACTTTGGCAAAGTCCTTCATCTCTAAATCCCCCAAGCTTTACCTCTGTAAAGTTTCCAGAAACATCTGATACAATCCACTGCCAAATGCACAGCGCACAGAACAGCTCCCTGGAATAAATGCATTATGTTCCACTGCCTAAATTCAGGGTTGACTCCATTCACCCCATTACAGGCTCCTGAAAAGACCAACTTGAAACTCATATCAACATATAAATTGTCAGGGTGTGATTAAGCCTTAGAGAAGATTAATTACTGACTTTCTTATGTATTAACACCCCTCCTCCCTCACATTCCCTACCCCCGACTAAGCCTCTGAAGGAATCTAACATTATAAACAAGGATCTAATTAGCAACTTGAATTCAGACTTAAGATCTTTTGTGAAGGTTTGGTCACAGATGCTGCTTTAATCTCTGAGGATTATTCCTCAGCATCCAGAGATACATCAGTTATTTTCCAGGGCCTTTGAGGAGTTTTATCCCATTTGAATACTGCTGCCATCTTCCGAGGACCTGCTGAGAAGTGGACCCAAGATTAGCCCTGAGAATGCTAAAAAGAGCTCTCTCTCTAGCATTAGACTTCCTTCCCATTCCATTTTCACCTTCAGAGGGAGCTAACTCCCCTAACTCAAGTTCTTGGTTGGGATGACATGGAGAACGTAAGTCTTCAAATGCTGGCTTCATGTTGGGGAAGTTACAAGAGAGCACTGGTTTGCTTGCCAACTCTAAAGAGCTTTGATGGTCAAGACCCCCAGTGTGATCCCTGGAGCTGACATTCCTTCCCTCCCCTCATTCCCACTGCTCCACCCTCACAGGGGTTATGAAATGAAATGTTTTCTGCTCTATGTTTACCAGTAAACAAGCCTTTTCTGAATGCAAGCTTCCAATCCCAGGTGAAACAAAGTCAGCTATTTGCAAGCTATGAGCAACTTCTTCCCCAGCTACTTCCTCTCCAGCTACATCCTCCCCACTAGAGAAGAGAATGGCAACCACTTCAGGATTCTTGCCTTGAGAACCCCATGAACAGTATGAAAAGGCAAAAAGATAGGACACTGAGAGATGAACTCCCCAGGTTGGTAGGTGCCCAATATGCTACTGGAGATCACTGGAGAAATAACTCCAGAAAGAATAAAGAGACGGAGCCAAAGCAAAAACAACATGGTGATGGAAGTAAAGTCCGATGTTGTAAAGAGCAATAATTCATAGGAACCTGAAATGTTAGGTCCATGAATCAAGGCAAATTGGGAGTGGTCAAACAGCAGGTGGCAAGACTGAACATCAACAATTTTAGGAATCAGCAAACTAAAATGGACTGGAATTGGTGAATTTAACTCAGATGACCATTATATCTACTACTGTAGGCAAGAATCCCTTAGAAGAAATGGAATAACCATCATAGTCAACAAGAGTCCAAAATGCAGTACTTGCATGCAATCTCAAAAATGACAGAATGATCTCTGTTTGTTTCTGAGGCAAACCATTCAATATTACAATAATCCTAGTCTATGCCCTGACCAGTAATTCTGAAGCAGTTGAACTTGAACAGTTTTGTGAAGACCTACAAAACCTTCTAGAACTAACACCCAAAAAAGATGTCCTTTTCATTATAGGGGGCTGGAATGCAAAAGTAGGAAGTCAAGAAACACCTGGAGTAACAAGGAAATTTGGCCTTGGAATACAGAATGAAGCAGGGCAAAGGCTAATAGAGCTTTGCCAAGAGAAGGCACTGGTCATAGCAAACACCCTCTTCCAACAACACAAGAGAAGACTCTACACATGGACATCACCGGATGGTCAATACCAAAATCAGACTGATTATATTCTTCACAGCCCAAAGTGGAGAAGCTCCATACAGTCAGCAAAAACAAGACGAGGAGCTGACTGTGGCTCAGATCATGAAATCCTCATTGCCAGATTCAGACTTAAATTGAAGAAAGTAGGGAAAACCACTAGACCATTCAGGTATGAACTAAATCAAATCCCTTATGATTATACAGTGGAAGTGACAAATAGATTCACAGGATTAGATCAGATAGACAGAATGCCTGAAGAACTATGGCCAGAGGTTCATGACATTGTATAGGAGGCAGGGACCAAGACTATCCCCAAGAAAAAGAAATGCAAATTGGCTGTCTGATGAGGCCTTACAAATAGCTGTGAAAAGAAGAGAAGTCAAAGGCAAAGGAGAAAAGGAAGGATATGCCCATTTGAATGAAGAGTTCCAAAGAATGCAGAGTTCCAAAGAATAGGAGAGAGAAAAAAGCCTTCTACAGTGATCAGTGCAAAGAAACAGAGGAAAACAATAGAATGGGAAAGACTAGAGATCTCTTCAAGAAAATTAGAGATACCAAGGGAACATTTCATGCAAAGATGGGGTCAATAAAGGAGAGAAATGGTATGGACCTAACAGAAGCAGAAGATATTAAGAAGAGGTGGCAAGAATACACAGAAGCACTATACAAAAAAGATCTTCACGACCCAGATAATCACAATGGTGTCACGATTACTCACCTACAGCCAGACATCAACATCCTGGAATGTGAAGTCAAGTGGGCCTTAGGAAGCATCACTATGAACAAAGGTAGTGGAGGTGATGCAATTCTACTTGAGCTATTTCAGATCCTAAAAGATGATGCTTTGAAAGTGCTGTGCTCAATATACCAACAAATTTGGAAAACTCAGCAGTGGCCACAGGACTGGAAAAGGTCAGTTTTCATTCCAATCCCAAAGAAAGGCAATGACAAAGAATGCTCAAACTACTGCACAATTGCACTCCTCTTACAAGCTACCAAAGTAATGCTCAAAATCCTTCAAGCCAGGCTTCAACAGTATGTGAACCATGAACTTCCAGATGTTCAAGGTGGATTTAGAAAAGTCAGAGGAACCAGAGATCAATTTGCCAACGTCTGATGGATCATCAAAAAAATGAGAGTTCCAGAAAAACATCTATTTCTGTTTTATTGACTATGCCAGAGCCTTTGACTGTGTGGATCACAACAAACTGTGGAAAATTCTGAAAGAGATGGGAATACCAGGCCACCCGACCTGCCTCCTAAGAAATCTGTATGCAGGTCATGAAACAACAGTTAGACCTGGACATGGAACAACTGACTGGTTCCAAATCAGGAAAGGAGTACGTCAAGGCTATATATTGTCATTCTTCTTATTTAACTTATATGTAGAGTACATCATGAGAAATGCTGGACTGGATGAAGCACAAGCTGGAATCAAGATTGTGGGGTGAAATATCAATGACCTCAGATATGCAGATGAGACCACCCTTATGGCAGAAGGCAAAGAAGAAGTAAAGAGTGTCTTGATAGAAGTGAAAGAGGAGAGTGAAAAAGTTGGCTTAAAACTCAACATTCAGAAAACTAAGGTCATGACATCTGGTCCCCTCAGTTCAGTTCAGTCGCTCAGTCATGTCCAACTCTTTGCGACCCCATGAATCGCAGCACGCCAAGCCTCCCTGTCCATCACCAACTCCCAGAGTTCACTCAGACTAGAATCTATTGAGTCAGTGATGCCATCCAGCAATCTCATCCTCTGTCATCCCCTTCTCCTCCTGCCCCCAATCCCTCCCAGCATCACAGTCTTTTCCAATGAGTCAACTCTACACATGAGGTGGCCAAAGTACTGGAGTTTCAGCTTCAGCATCATTCCCTCCAAGGAAATCCCAGGGTTGATCTCCTTCAGAATGGACTGGTTGGATCTCCTTGCAGTCCAAGGCACTCTCAAGAATCTTCTCCAACACCACAGTTCAAAAGCATCAATTCTTCAGCACTTAGCTTTCTTCACAGTCCAACTCTCACATCCATACATGACCACAGGAAAAACCATAGCCTTGACTAGACGGACCGTTGTTGGCAAAGTAATGTCTCTGCTTTTCAATATGCTATCTAGGCTGTTCCCCTCACTTCATGGCAAATAGATGGGGAAACAATAGAAAGAGTGACAAACTTTATTTTGGGGGGCTCCAAAATCACTGCAGATGGTGACTGCAGCCATGAAATTAAAAGACGCTTACTCCTTGGAAGAAAAGTTATGACCAACCTAGATAGCATATTAAAAAGCAAAGACATTACTTTGCCAACAAACGCCCATCTAATCAAAGCTATGGTTTTCCAGTTGTCATGTATGGATGTGAGAGTTGGACTGTGAAGAAAGCTGAGCACCGAAGAATTGATGCTTTTGAACTGTGGTGTTGGAGAAGATTCTTGAGAGTCCCTTGGACTGCAAGGAGATCCAACCAGTCCATCTGAAAGGAAATCAGTCCTGAATATTCATTGGAAGTACTGATGCTGAAGCTGAAACTCCAGTACTTTGGCCACCTGAGGCGAAGAACAGACTCATTGGAAAAGACCCTGATGCTAGGAAAGATTGAAGACAGGAGGAAAAGGGGACGATAGAGGATAAGATGGTTGGATGGCATCACCGACTCTATGGACATGAGTTTGAGCAAGGTCCAGGAGTTGGTGATGGACTGGGAAGCCTGGCATGCTGCGATCCATGGAGCCACAAAGAGTCAGACACGACTGAGTGAACTGAACTGAACTTCATCCCCAGTAAGGGCTGAGGAGCTGGGTGGATGTGATAGGTGGTGATGTGCCACATTCACCATCTCTTACAGTAAACAAGGAATTAGTATGTGAAAAAATAAAGAAAGCAAGATTGGCCCCAGATAGCTAGATACATATGAAAGAAATTATTTCGGCAAGCCCAGACACTTGCATCTTCCTATACATAGATCGCTAGATCTCTTCATGTGAGTGATTTAGTTTTCTTTTAATGAACAGTAATCTTTTAGTATTCAGATTACCTTCCCCTTGTTGCAAACTTGTATACAGCCTGGCTCTTTCACTGGCTCCTTCTCCGCCTTCTCAGAGTCTGCTTTCTCAGGGTCATCTGAGATATTAACTCCCAGGCTTGAGTCCTAATATTCACACTGAATAAAACCTAACTCTCAACTTGTAGGTTGTGTGTAATTTTTTTTAATCAACAGGTTCCATATGCCTCTTGCCTGGACCACATCTATCTTCATTCCACTCCCATCTGTCTTCACTCCTACATAACTTTTCTGCTACAGCCAGCTTCATGGTCTTCGAAACAGTGTTCATCATATTATTGTGTTCAAACAAACCTTTAGTGGCTCCTGGCTGTTCAGTGACCAAAATCCAGAGTCCCTGATATGGATCCAAACCACCATGCCTACCCTTCTGCCTTACCGTCACTGACACACTTTTACTCCAGGTTCTTCAAGCTGCTGGCAATGGCTTATTAAGAAGGCTCTATGGGATGTCCCTGGTGGTCCAGTGGTTAACCCTTTGAACTCCCAACGCAGGGGGCCTGGGTTCAATCCTTGGTCAGGGAACTAGATCCCACATGTCACAACTGAGGCCCAGCATAGCCAAGTAAATATTTTAAGGAAGGGGGGGGGTAATCAACATTTTAGAAAAGGAGGTCCTAAAAATCAATTACGTGTATTGTGATCAGTATTTTTAATGAGGTGTACAGCAAAATGGCAAATATGCATTCCTATTTGGCTTCATCCCTTGGAAAAGGGAATGGCTACCCACTCCAGTATTCTTGCATGAGAAATCCCATGGACAGAGCAGCGTGGCAGGCTACAGTCCGTGGGGTCACAGAGTCAGACACAACAGAGTGACTAACCCTTTCACCTTTTCCTTAAAGCAGGCTCTTTACGTTAGACTCACAGATGAGGACACTAGGACCCCATGAGTTTAAGTAAGTTGCCTAAGGTGGTTAAGCCAAACTTGACCCCGGGCAGCCTGGGGGCAGAGGCCATATCCCTAACCACCATGCAGTATGGCCTCCTATGCTATAGAACTATATGGAATAGAAGAGAAAATCCAGGTGTGCTGCTTCCATAAGGGTAACTGTTTTATGAAGGTCTGTTGCAGATGAATGTAAATATGTATACACACAAGAATAACAGAAAATGTGTGTCACCTTGAGTACACAGTGTAAAAGTGTCTTATTGGCACTTGAGGTCAAAATGTGGGAAACCCACTCTTGCAGCCAAACTGAAGGACCCTCCAGTGGTTCCCTTACACTTCTCTGCCTCCATGCCTTTACCCACTCTGATCCCAGCACTTGAAATGTCTTTCCTTATCTTCTTGCACCTACACATCTTCAATTCAATACAGTCTCCTCCACAAAGCCCTTCATAGTTCTCTCCATTCTGTCATCTAAAGTAGAACTTTCTCAAGGACTTGTGTATATTACTTTCATGCTTTCTGATTGAGCCTCATCCTCCCAGAAGTTTTCACTCTTCAGTTCAGTTCAGTTCAGTTCAGTTCAGTGGCTCAGTCGTGGCCGACTCTTTGTGACCCCATGAATCGCAGCACGCCAGGCCTCCCTGTCCATCACCAGCTCCTGGAGTTCACCCAAACTCATGTCCATCGAGTCGGTGATGCCATCCAGCCATCTCATCCTCTATCGTCCCCTTCTCCTGCCCCCAATCCCTCCCAGCATCAGAGTCTTTTCCAATGAGTCAACTCTTCACATGAGGTGGCCAAAGTACTGGAGTTTCAGCTTTAGCATCATTCCTTCCAAAGAACATCCAGGATTGATCTCCTTTAGAATGGACTGGTTGGATCTCCTTGCAGTCCAAAGGACTCTCAAGAATCTTCTCCAACACCACAGTTCAAAAGCATCAATTCTTCTGTGCTCAGCTTTCTTCACAGTCCAACTCTCACATCCATACATGACTAGTGGAAAAACCATAGCCTTGACTAGATGGACCTTTCTTGGCAAAGTAATATCTCTGCTTTTTTTTTTTAATTTTAATTTTTACTTTATTTTGTTTTACAATACTGTATTGGTTTTTGAATATGCTATCTAGGTTGGTCATAACCCTCCTTCCAAGGAGTAAGCGTCTTTTAATTTCATGGCTGCAATCACCATCTGCAGTGATTTGGGAGCCCCCCAAAAATAAAGTCTGACCCTGTTTCCACTGATTCCCCATCTATTTGCCATGAAGTGATGGGACCAGATGCCACTTACTCCCCATCAATTTGATCGTTTTCTTGATCTTCAACTTCTTTCTGTGTCAGTTCAGGGCAGTGGGAAGGGTGGTCCCCAGACCTACTGCTTCAGCACCACCTGGGAACTTGTTAGAGATGCACATTCTTAGGTACCACCCATCACCTACTGAATCACAGATTCTGAGGGTAAACAACAGGAATGTGTGTTACAACAGATTCCAGATATTCCTCCAGATAACATACTCCTCCAGATAACTCTGCTGTTTGCTCAAATGTGAGAATCATTGGTTTAAGAAAAAATCATTCTTATTCAATATCAGAGAACAGTTTCCTCCATGAATCTGGGCCAGTTGATGCAATGTGATGTTGATAAGGACAAGGTCACGGGATCAACCTCATGGATTCAGGTCAGAGGTATTTCTCACTTACATGCTGCTCTCTAATTTTAGCCTTTGTGCAATTGTAGGCTATTTAGTCCTAAGAGAAACAATGGATGCTTTAGTGCTCATCTGTCCCCTGCTCAAGGCTAACTTGCAGCTCTAAATGATTACTGCATAGCCATGGCTCATTTGAGGAGCCAGGCCTGGGCCACGTGCTATCAGCACTCAGAAGCAGGCAGTAAAAGCAAATCTAGGAATGGACAAGGATATGGTCAGAGGCCAAGAGAACCTGGGCAGAATACCAGTCTATAAGGCAAAAGCATTTTCTGAAGTATAGCCAAGACAGATTGAAAATGATTCCGAAAGACAACACAATTCCATGTGGGTTTAGAATGGGAATAAAATTTCATAGGATATCCAGTGAAGTGAAAGTCACTCAGTCATGTCCAATTCTTTGTGACCCCATGGACTGTAGCCCGCCAGGCTCCTCTGTCCATGGGCTTCTCCAGTCAAGAATACTGGTGTGGATTGCCATGCCCTTCTCAGGACATCCAAGGTCATAAGAATAACAAAGAAGGCTTGGGAGCTAGCTCTTGGATACCAAAGCATTTCTGTGGACATTTTACATTTGGAAATTCAAATACATATTTTTTAATAAATTTTTATTTTTACTTTGCTTTACAATACTGTATTGGTTTTGCCATACATTGACATGAAGCAAATGCATAGTCTAAGAAGTAAAGAAACAAGATCACACAATGAGGAAGTGGTAGAGATAGAATGCAAAACCAGCTTTTGCTGCCTCCAGCCTCCCTGCCCTCAGGGAGCTGCCTAGTCTTCTGAGTGCACCCCTCCAATTCTCAATTCCTTTTCCTCTGTGCTCCAGCCATTGTTGTTGTTTAATTGTTAAGTCATGTCCAACTCTAGCCACTAGCCCACCAGATTCTTTTGTCCATGAGATTCTCCAGGCAAGAATACTGGAATGGCTTGCCATTTCTTCTCCAGGGGATCTTCCTGACCCAGGAATCAAACCTGAGTTTCCTGAACTGGCAGGCAGATTCTTTATCACTGAGCCACCAGGGAGCACACAACCCAAAACGTCACCATGTCTGATCCCAGGGCTCTGCCCTTTCTGCTTGTTCTCCTTTAAGTATTCTGCCCCAGAGGTTCCCACAGCTGCCCCCTCCTCATCCTCTCATTCTCAAATGCTGCTTCCTCAGAAAGGTCTTCTCTGACCACTCAGCCTACCCTCTATCCCTGAGTTTGTTTCCTGAGGCTGCCAAAATAGTGGCCACAACTGGATAGCTGAAAACAACAGGAATCTATTCTCTCGTGGCTCTGGAGGCCAAAGGCCTAAAGTCAAAGTGTCAGCGGGACCCTGTCTCTCTAGGGAGAACCTGCTCCATGCCTCTCTCTTGGTTGCTGCTGGTCATCAGCAACCGTTGGCATCCCTTGGCTTGTCAGTGCGCCACTCCAGCCTCTGCCTCCATCACCCCATGGCACTGTCCTGTGTCTGCGTCCATGTTTTCAGAAGGACACCACTCACTGGATTAGGGACCACCTTGACACACATGAACTCACCTCAATTTGAGTACATCTGCAAATATCCTATTTCCAAATAACATCACATTCATAAGTACTGGGGATTAGGACTTCAGTATATCTGTTTGTGGGAGACACATATCAACCCACAACATCCCTAGACACTTCTACCACAGTATCTTATTTTATCACCTTCAAAGCACTTATCAGTACATGTTACTATCCTATTGACTGATAAGCATATTCATTGTTGCCTGCTTCTACAGTCAACGAGAAAATTGAGAATCCTTCCAGCCAGGGTGTCTATCTTCTTCTGAAGCTGAATCTCCAGCACCTAGAATGGGCCCTGGCACAAAGTGATGTTTATCACATATTGATGACTGAAATCCCTCTCCCTACTGGGATCTTTTATCACCTGGACCCACCTCTGCAACCACAGGGATGAGTGTATGACCTGGGCTGGCCAATCAGAACCATTTTAAGGACATAAGACTGTGTAAAAGGGGGAAACCATGATCTTTCTTTGAAGTTACTGGCTGTGCAGATGATGAATGATACTGTGGGGTTGCCAGATAAAGAACAGAATAACTAATGCATGTTTTAGTATAAGTGTAAACGAAATGGGCTTCCCAGGTGGCACTAGTGGTAAAGTACCTGCCTGCCAATGCAGAAGATATACGAGATGCAGGTTCAATCCCTGCGTTGGGAAGATCCCCTAGAGAAGGGCAGGGTAACCCAGTCCAATATTCTTCTTTGGAGAGTCCCATGGACAGAGGAGCCTGGTGGGCTACAGTCCATAGAGTCACAAAGAGTTGGATACCACTGAAGTGACTGAGTATGCATGGATGCATATCTCAAATATTGCATGGGAAATACTTATAATAAAATATGTACTATCTGAGATTCAAGTCTAACTGAGCCTTCTATATTTTTATTTGTAAATCTGGCAATTGTATGATGTCAGCCTCAAACCACCAGCCGCCAGGTTGTCTACCCCATGGAGAAAGCATGCCTGAGAATGAAACTTTTGAAAAGAAAACAGAGCCAAGATAAAATGACTGATTCCTGGTGATATTTTCCAAATGCCTGCATCCTGTCATGTCTAAATTCTTTCTTTGCCACTGGGACTTTCTGGTAATCTTGCTCAATAAAATCATCTTTTTTTCTTTCCTTAATTTTTTTTGAATTAGGTTTTTCTACTTGCCAATGAAAGCGTTCTGGTGAATACAAGCCACCTTCCAATGAGCCCCAATTCATAGCTCCATGAACAGCAGAAAGTCCATGATCTCTCCATTTCCCTCCTTGCTTTTCTACCACTTTCTTCATGTATCCCTATTTCATTCTGATGTGGTCCTTTGCATTCAGGCCAGACATCTGATCTGCATGCCCTGGATCTGCATTATCAAGTCCCACCAAGATGCAGAGCAAGAATCAACAAGATACAAAGCCTCGCATGTTGATGTTGATCACCTTTCAGAGCATAAATTCAATGTGTCATATTATGCAAATTAGTAGTGATGAATGAGAGGGATGAAAAAAGGTGAAGAAGACAGAGACCCCCATCCTGCTGCAGCAAAAATGTCAACAGAACCTCAGGAGAGATAGGCCCTAGTGCTTGAGCTGGATGCTACAGATTTCCTGAGCAACAGGACCCCAGCCTTTCATTCCCTTCTTCAGTTTCATAGCAGAAGCCCTGGAGAAGACCTAGTTGACCATACAAGGGTGACAGCAAAGGGAAAGGCCCTCAGAGGGAAGAAAACACCCCAGAAGGCATTACCTGGAGAAGATTTGTGAATTACTTTCACTGTAAAATGTGCCCCTTTGTTTCTGCATAATAGATCTTCTCTTGTTGAAGTGGCAGACAGCTGGGATCACTACATTTAGTGTTGACAGATCTTGATTTGATAGAGCTTGACTCTTTCATTCCAGGAGAAGAGGAAAAGAGGCCAAATACCAATGTGCCAGTCTCTGACCATCTGAGCAGGAGAGAAGAAAGAAAACTCATGGCCTTATCAAGAGATCATTCAAATGGCCATAGGCAAGGTCATTGACCTCTACTCAAATGAAACAGTCAGGCTTCTGAGTCCAGTATTTGCCAAGCATGTACTTCACAAAGACACTGCTTATTTATCCACCAAACACTTAAGCATAAAGAATATACAAACACTGTGCTATGCACTTGGGAAACAATAGTGAGCAAATGTGATCGTGGTCTCTTCACTCTGGCTTCTCTAGTTGGGAAGATGAACACTGACTGAATAAATACTCAAGTAAATGAAAACATTATTGTGCTAAATGCTTCCAAAGAGAGAAACATGTAATGTGAGAACAAGTAAGAGAGATTCAACAGACTTTATTCAATATTCAACAAATATTTGTTGAACCCCTGCTTTGTGCCAGACACTTGTGGGTAAGTGACAACCACACTCTATTCATCCAGGGATTGGATGTGTTTATTAACTGGAGTTATTTACCACCCCACCCCACCACCAAACACCCAGTGTAGAAGTCATCTTAGTCCCAGCTTGTATAATGAATATTCCTTCCATCCTGTTGCCCACTTCCTGGTTATCTTTAGCTCAGAATAGACACTTGTCACACCTGTTAGTTTAAACCTGCAGAAGTCCAGGGTCTGCAATCAATCACTCTGGGCTCTCAGGGAAGCAGGGCACTGGCAAATGAGGTCCTGAATCTGAATGGAGCAGGCTGTTATTTTGTTTTTGGCCTCCACCTGAGAAGGAGTAGAATTGAGAGAATTACAGAGTAGCGTTAAACCCAACTGGTTAGCATTCAGAGCGCTACACTTTGCTGATGACTCATGAGGTGGGAAGTTTGGGATTTTAACTGTTACATATGGATCTTTGCAGTGTTTTGTTTTGTTTAATATTCCTGACTGCCCATGGCTTCTCTCCAAGTGATGGGCCCTGTGATAGTTTGACTTCAGACCCACCCACAACAGCCAGCTGAGGAAAATCCAGCGGTGGTTTCCTTGCCATGAAATTGCCCTTGCTCTTCCTATAGTTTGGCTATTTGCAGATTCAAAATTCTCAAAAATTTTGCAGACTTAGAAAGCATCTTCCAGCAGTTCTGGATCACAGCAGTTCATGTGTTCATCAGGTCTTTTGAGGGTAAAAGCAACCCACTCCAAATGAACTTAAGCAGCAAAAACAACAAGTGGAGAGGGACATGCCTGGTGGTCCAGGGGTAAAGACTCTGTGTCCCAATACAGTGGGCTCAGGTTCGATCCCTGGCTGGGGAACTAGATTCAACAGGCCACAACTAAGATCTGGCATAGCTAATAAATAAATAAAAATAAATATTAAAAAAAGAAAAGGGGGAGGGGTAGGAGGATGTATTTGGAGGACACACATGTGACTTACAGAACCCAAGGGAGCAGAATGTCACCGGTCACTACAAGGGTCTGGAACCAGGAATTGGGAAGTCCACAGGGAACGAGATGATCACAAGTCAGTTTCCTCAGTGTCCCCAAGGTCTCTCATCTTCGCTGGCCTCTATGTTACCAGAGTCATTCATCTTGTGCAGAATAGCTGTCTCTTCACTCTGTGCCCAGATGGAAAGATGACTAGTCTACAGTTTCTGCATTTCTACATCCTTACTTTCTGCCACACCAGAAGTTAACTAGTTGCTGTTTTCCTCTGAAGCTGTAAAATTCAGCCACGTACTCACTCAACTGCACTTGTGACAGGTGATTCAGTGGTAAAGAGTCCACCTGCCAATGCAGGAGATGCAGGTTCAATTCCTAGGTTGGGAAGATCCCCTGGAGGAAGAAATGGCAGCTCATTCCAGTATTCTTGCCTGGAAAAGCCTATGGACAGAGGAGCCTAGTGGGCTACAGTCCATGGGGTCGCAAAGAGTCAGACACAACTAGCATGCATGCATGTATTATGAAGCACCGGCCAGAACTGTTCTAAGCACTCTACAAATATTTACAGGTTGAGGTGAGCCCTTCGAAGTTATTATTGTGAGGGTCTTTTGTGAGGGTCGGATAAGTGCCATCTCCTCCCACATGATGTATGGAATTTGAGAGACAATATCAAGTCAAGTGAAACTGAAAGTCACTCAGTTGAGTCCGACTCTTTGCAACCCCATGGACTATAGAGTCCATGGAATTCTCCAGGCCAGAATACTGGAGTGGGCAGCCTTTCCCTTCTCCAGCAGATCTTTCTGACCCAGGAATCAAATTAGGGTCTCCTGCATTGCAGGCAGATTATTTACCAACTGAGCTATGAGGGAGGCCCCATAGTAGTAGTATGTTTTTATTATTTTCAAACCAAGTAGTATTGTTATTACTATTAAGACTAGGTTGGATTATGTGAGTTCTATTTGTACAGTTTCTAAAACTGAACCCCAGGGTTTAAGACATACCCTCAATGGCAACCTACTCCAGTATTCTTGCCTGGAGAATCCTATGGACAGAGAAGGCTAGTGGGCTACAGTCCATGGGGTAGCAAGGAATTGGACACGACTGAGTGACTAACACTCTCAGACACAGGTGAACATGCCAGGCTAGGCCTAAAGCCCTAAGCAGAGATGAGAGCCACTGCCTGGAGGAACAGCTTAGAACTCATATACCCTAAGGGCAGCTCATCCCACGGAAGAGCCAGGAAGAGCTGAGATGAATGTGACCCGTTTACTTTTTCTAAATTTACCAAATAGATAAATCATTGTTCCTCCCCTCCGGCAGATTGTCTGAAGAGGCAGAGAGAGCTCAGGAGTAGCAGAACTATCTTGCTACATGGGAAAAAAAACAATAAGAATAGAAAAAGCACTGTCCATCTTCAAATAATCATGTATACTATTATTCTTTCTCATTATCACTTAAGTTTTTGAAATCTTTCATTTAAAGCCTGATTTTCTTTATTTTTAAACTATTTAAAAAGTTTATTTTTAAACTTTCTTTTTAAACTGTGTGTTTTGCTGCTGATATTTTGGAAATTTGGGGGCTGTCTTTATAACTATGTGTGATACTTAATTCTCTATTCTTCAGCTGATGTCTGTCAACTCTCTAATATGAACTATGACAATATATTTTCTCTTCCCCACATATCTTCTTTCTTTTTGTTAGTACTCAATTTTCATTGATTCTGTTTTTTAAATTGAAGTATGTTGACTTAACAATGTTTTGTTAGCTTCAGGTACACAGCAAAGTGATTCAGTTATACACATTCTTAGGTTTTTTTTTTTTTTTTTTGGAATTATTTTTCATTATAGGTTAAAAGCTATGCTAAACCTAGACAGCATATTAAAAAGCAGAGACATCACTTTACTGACAAAGATCTGTATAGTCAAAGCTATGGTTTTTCCAGCAGTCATATACAGATGTGAGAGCTGGGCCATAAAGAAGGCTGAGTGGTGAAGAACTGATACTTTCAAAGTATGGTGGTAGAGAACTCTTGAGAGTAGCTTGGACAGCAAGGAGCTCAAATCAGTCCATCCTGAAGGAAATCAACCCTGAATATTCTTTGGAAGTACTGATGCTGAAACTGAAGTTTCAATATTTTGGCCACCTAATGCGAAGAGCTGACTCACTGGAAAAGACCCTGATGCTGGGAAAGGTTGAGGGCAGGAGGAGAAGGGGGCACTGGAGGATGAGATACTTGGATGGTATTACCGACTCAATGGACATGAGTTTGAGCAAATTCTCAGAGACGGTTAAGGACAGGGAAGCCTGGCATGCTGCAGTCTGTAGGTCTGCAGAGTCAGACACGATTTAGCAACTGAACAACTACAAAGTACTGAATATAGTTCCCTGTGCTATACAGTAGGGTCTTTTATCTATTTTATACATATTTGTATGTGCGTGCCCAGTCACTTCTGCCGTGTCCCGCCAGGCTCCTCTGTCCATGGGATTCTCTAGGCAAGAACATCGAAGTGGGTTGCCATTTCCTTCTCCAGCAATAAAGTATGAAGTGAGTGAAGTGAAGTCGCTCAGTCGTGTCCGACTCCTTGCAACCCCATGGACTGTAGCCTACCAGGCTCCTCCATCCATGGGATTTTTCCAGGCAAGAGTGCTGGAGTGGGGTGCCACTTCCTTCTTCTATATTTGTATGTGCCTGGTATCTATTAATCCCAAACTCCCAATCTGTCCCTCACTCTGCTTACCCTTTAGTCACTGTAAATTTGTTTTCTATGTCTGTGAGTCTGTTTATATTTCATAAACAAGTTTATCTGTATCATTTTTTTTTGGAATCTGCATATAAATGATATCATATGGTGTTTGTCTTTCTCTGTCTTACTTCACTTAGTGTGATAATCTCTAGGTCCATCCATGTTGCTACAAATGGCATTGTTTAGTTCTTTTTAATGGCTGAATAATATTCCACTGTATGTATGTACTACATTTTCTTTATCCATCATCTGTTGATGGACATTTAGGTTGCTCTGCTGCTGCTGCTAAGTCACATTAGTCGTGTCCAACTCTGTGCGACCCCATAGATGGCAACCCACCAGGCTCCCCCGTTCTTGGGATTCTCCAGGCAAGAACACTGGAGTGGGTTGCCATTTCCTTCTCCAGTGCATGAAAGTGAAAAGTGAAAGTGAAGTCGCTCATTCGTGTCTGACTCTTAGCAACCCCATGGACTGTAGCCTACCAGGCTTCTCCGTCCATGGGATTCTCCAGGCAAGAGTACTGGAATGGGTTGCCATTCCCTTCTCTAGAGGGTCTTCCTGACCCAGGGATTGAATCCAGGTCTCCTGCATTACAGGCAGATTCTTTACCAACTGAGCTATCAGAGTAGCCCCTTCAACCTTACACATCCCGATAAACACCTCTCTATCCTTCAGAACACAGTGGACTGTTTTCCCTACCCTGCCTCACCTGCAGACTGCTTCTTGGGTTTGTGGTTTGTCTGTGTGAATTTCCCATTCAGTCCTCTCTTCTCTGCTTCTCCATCAGGTCAAACTGGGTCCAGGGAAACTACTGCCATGAATTTATATACCAGCCCCTGGTGTTCTAATAAGGGCTCACTGGGTTTGCCTTCTGGCTGTACCATGGACTTTGGAGAATGTGCTTGACCATTTTCTCCTGAGGATCTGTAGTGTGAACATACTTTCTCTGTACTTTCCCTCCCCTCATTTGATCTTCACTCTATCAGTAGCTCCTCTCTATAAATTGTGGTTCAGAGTTGCAGATGTCTCCTGGCATTCCTAGAGATGGAGATTTCATTTCTTTCCACACAATCTTTGCCGCTTTGAGGGTGAACTCCAAGAGGAGAAAGAAGAAACAATCTCTCTCTCTACCATATGAAAATGGAAATCACAAGATATGTGATTAGTAATTTGCTTTCAAGAAGGTAAATCTTGACTATAGTAGTTAGGTTGGACTGGGAGTAGAAAACAAAAGGGCAGATTTATACCATTTGGTAATAGCAGATGGTCCAAAGAGAGGTGTCCAGGAGGCTGTTGGAAGTTAGAGTCCAAAGAGGTTACCAAAGGATTCAGCAAAACAGAACCTTAAACGATGCATTCACTCCAGTGAGCCAGTCAGGGCTCAGTTGTAAATAACAAAACTATGCTATTTAAATTTTTTAAAAGATATTTAAGGGAATCAAATCAATACAAGACCTGCAGAAGCAAGTTCTAGGTAGGGAATTGACCAGGCATGACTCTGGAAGAGCACCCCGGAACTGACTCATCAAGGGAATTCTGCAACAAAAAGGCTATTAGGGAATCAGAAAGCCAGTGTTCTAGCTTCTGCTTCCACAATCCAGGCCCAGTGCCACAAACGTTGGACCCAGGAACAATGCACCTTAAGAGTCATGTGAGTATACATTACCATGTGTAAAATAGATAGCCAGTGGGAATTTGCTGTACGACACAAGGAAACCAAACCCAGTGCTCTGTGACAACCTAGAGGGGTGGAATGGGGAGGAAGGTTCAGAGGGAGGAGACATATGTATACCTATGGCTGATTCATGTTGATACATGGCAGAAACCATCACAATACTGTAAAGCAATTATCCTCCAATTAATAAAACAAAATTTACAAAAAGAATCACGTGGGGTCCGGGCAGCCACCATCAGCACGATAACCCCTCTTGAGCCAGAGCGGTCCAGACACTGGCGACATAACACTTCATGTGTTGTCCCCTTCCACTCACCTCAGTTCTGAATCCAAGTCTCACACGTGTCTGATTGGCAGGATTTTTACATCAAAAACTACACTTTCAATGGAGCATGTTATTTTTAGATTCCCAACCTGTCTAGTTTAGAAAAGCATATAAGAAGAACACTGGAGCAGATGATGAGCAAAAATACCCAACTTTGGTCCAACTTTCTCTTGCTTCCTCTTGAGCTCAGTTTATTGATTCATTGGCCGTTATTAGTGTGGATTCCCTCAAACTCCAGTCCTCTCCCACAAATACCTCTCTTACTGAATATCACATATGCTCATATTTGCTTATCACAACAGCCCTAGCTATTATTGAACTTCATTTTATAGAGAAAGATACTGAGACCCATAAAAGGTGAAGTGATGTGCCTAAAGTCACCCGGACGGCAAATGATGGATTTGGGACTTAGCCTCACAATCTAACTGCAGTAGGAAACGGCTACCCACTCCAGTTTTCTTGCCTGGAAAATTCTACAGGATCAAAAGGAGTCAAACATGACTGAGCGACTGAGCACATACATACCTCACAATCTAAGGGCTTCCAGATGGCACAATGGTAAAGAATCCACCTGCAATGCAGGAGACACTTGTTTGATCCCTGGGTAGGGCAGATTCCCTGGAGGAGGCAATAGCAACCTGCTCCAGGATTCTTCCGTGGAGAACCCCCATGGACAGAGGAGTCTGGAGGGCAACAGTCCATGAGGTTGCAAAGAGTCAGACATGACTGAGCATGCGCACTCACAGCCTAACTCTGAATCCCATTGTATTTCTTCTGCCTTTTACATTTATTGAACTTCTTCAACTACATTTCCTTCTAAACTGAGAAGGGCTTTGGCCTCTTCTGAGCAAGTAAAGTTGGTTTCTTAATCCCTATTTTTTTTTTTTTTTTCAGAAGCCTGGTTACTCTGTACCCCTCACCACTGCACATCCAGATGGTTAATGTTATTGCCAGCCTGGCTGAGGATACACATAACATTCCCCTATTCTTAAGGGGCTGCCACCTTACTGGCTGCTTCATTTTGCCTGTGTGGATCATGAATCAAGTTTCCCCACATTGACCAAAGTTACTGATGGTGCCTTGTTCCTGAATATTTAAAAGGAAAATTCTGGGCTCTCTGATCCACACAATTGTTCAGCCTATAAACTGACTGGAGCCCTCACTTGTCCCAATTTCCCCTGATAACCATCACTTGCCTCCACAAATCTGGCTGAGTTATTCTTGGGCATGCCCCTGCTTTCATGCCTTTGTTGCTAACTATCCTCTTTGCCTGGACTTTCCTTCTTTTTCCCAATGCCTGGGAACCCATAACTTTACTCATCTTACATGATTTATCTCCATCAACCCCTTGTCCACAATTCTAGACCCCTGCATAGATTTCCCCCAAATCTCCACTCCCAAATTTGAGTTCTTGCCACTGCAGACAGTTCTCTGCACCGGACACAGAAATGTGGTAACCTATAAGCACAGTTATCTTCAAAGTAGATCTAGAGGTTCAGTAGAAAGGATAACCTACTTCTGTTTTCTTCAGCACATCAGACCCCCTCTTAGTTCAGGGGCTGTTGGCTCTGGCACTGGCCTCGCCCCTCAGCAGCTGGGAACAGTGGGAGCTCAGGTTTTCGGAGAGCCAACCTGACTTTGAACACAGCAGGGGAAAGTCAGAGTCACCCTCTCCTACTGGTTGTGATTTCAACAGCATGCAGGCTGTCTGTGCTTTCACAGAAAGCTTGGGGCCATAGAAAGGGGCCTATGATCTGGAGGCACTGGTTCTAATACCTGATCTCTGGTTAGTGGTCAATGACCTTGGGCAGGGCACATAGTCTCTAAGACAACTCAGTATTCTAATCTGTAAAACAGAAGCAACAATAGCTAAATTCCAGGAGTGGGGTAGGTGTTTAAATGGATAATGCCTGTGTTCACCCATAGCAGTTGCTCTGCATTCTTTGGTCTCCTCTGCATTGACCCCTTCATTCTTCCTCTTCATGCATCAGTCAGGATAGACACATGGAGAGCATAACACTAAGACAGAAGGACAGATTGCAGCAATGCACCTGCAAGACAAGGAATGTCAAAGAGTGTTGGAAAAGGGCAGAAGCTAGAAAGAGACAAGGAAGGAGCCTCCCTTAGAGTTTACAGAAAAAAGAGGATGGCCCTGCCAATACCTGGATTTTGGAAACACGAGACAATACATTTTGTTTTCTAAGCCACTCTATCTGTGGCACCTTGTTATGGCAACTAGAAGAAAATACAACTGGTTATCATTATTATGTGGCTAAAAGGCTTCTTGAAGACAAGAAGGATTTCATGCCTTTCAGACATCCTCTTTGGGTTTCTGGGGCCCTTTGGGAGCCTAGAGAGAGGGCAGTCTGGTTTGCAGAATCACAGGAGATTTTATTGAATTCATCCTTTTTATGACATCATGGAAACCAAACCATGAATAATCTCCAGCCTCATTTACTAGATGAATTTTCACTGAGGCTTATAAAAGGCACACACACAAACAAGCACTCTGCTCCTTTTCTAATGCCTCCTAGCTCTCTTACAGTTTCAGTCTAACTTCCATCACCATAATAAGATATATCCCAGGACAAGCAGCAGGAATGTCATCTAGAGAGACAAGGAGAACCAGCCAGGCAGTGTAGCCTCTGTCTTCATCTCAGAAGACTTGTCATTACCAGTTAGGTCACAGCCTAACTAGTTAACTTTCTGCATTTGATGTTCTTCCCTATGAGCTCTGAAAGAGCTCCATATGGAATCAGACTTCAGACAAAATCTTGATACCAGGTATATGACTTAAAAACTTCCTCCATGTATTTTTCCACCCAACTTCTTCCTGCTGATCACATCAACTGGAAGGTGTGTATCTTAGTGATTGGATGCATATCCATAGTGGATATAGTTGGTTGCCCACTCAGCATCCATTTATCTATTTCTCCCTCTTCCTCTTCCACAAGCCATGCGTCTCAGGAAACCCATTCCCACTCCCTGAGTTCAGGAATAGATCCTGATTGGTCTAAACACAGTTTTATTTCCCTGGCCAGGGGCTGGTGCAGGACTGAATGGTACCCAATTCAGAACCGTAATATGAGTGGGATTCTGCAGGTGTGCTAGTGAGAAAAATGTCCTCACCCAACCAAAGAATGGCAGAAGGAGGCAGAAAAGGGCAAAGACAAAGAGGAGAGAGAGAGATGCAATCTTTTTTCTTTTATGGACATTACTGGGTCTGAATATAACACTTTGACCCTAAGGATGAAGACAGCATACAGAATAGCAGAGAAGAGATTTAGAAAGAAACTGGATTGTTGATAAAAAGTGCTGAGCTGCTAAACCAACCAATTTGGAAGCCTCACTTGCTTTGGGTTTTTTTTTCCTATTATATGAACTTACTTTATTTACTTTATTATTTAAGCCACTTTGAGTCTGTGTCTGATACCAGCAAAATGAAAGCATTTCAACAAATAAAAATATATTTTAAAGCAAAATTACCATATTGAAAATAAATTTTACCTTGCTTTTTCACTTACCAAGAGAATTTTCTTATGTTGGTANGTTTAATTTCATTTTCACTATTATAAACAACATTGAAATCAACATCTACAAACAACTCTTTTTAGTTTCTTAAACTAGATCAGAGAGGTAAAATTTCTGGTTCAAAAAATTTGATATTGGCAAATTGCTTCTTAGAAAGACTAAATCCATTAGCATGATATAAGAGAACCTATCTCACCACAATGTAAATCAAAGGCATTTTATTAAGATTTTATTAAGATAAAAGAATAGCATTCTCATCTTAATTGAAATGTTTGATTACTAGTGATGCAATATTTTCTTCTGTTTACTGGCCACATATATTTTTCTTCAACAAATTGCTTGTTCATATTCTTACTAATTTTTAAATTGAGGTTTCATATTTCCCTGCATAATCATAAAAGCTCTAGGACTAATATGTGCAATAAACTTTCAATTCATAATTTACTTTAATCCTCAAAATAATTTTGTTAGGTTGCTGTTGTTTAGTCGCTCAGTCATATCTGACTCTTCCATGACCCCATGGACTGTAGCCTGCCAGGCTCCTCTGTCCATGGGATTTTCCAAGCAAGAATACTGGAGTGGGTTGCCATTTCCTACTCCAGGGGAATCTTTCCAACCCAGGGAGTGAGCCCATGTCTTCTGCATTGCAAGCAGATTCTTAATGCCTGAGTCACCAGGGAAGACCAATTTTGTTAGGCAGGTTTGATTAAACCATCTTGGGATAGGATGTAGGATCAGAGAAGTTAAATAAATTTGTAGCCATCGTCAGGGTGTGATCCAAGGCTGAGTTACAGGTGCACACACAATACCAGCTTGATATCTGCCATCTGAAGTGACTCACCTGTCACCCAGGCTCTGTTCTTTCTGGCAGGTGAGCCTTTATATCTGGGTAATAATCTAGTTCTCCATGAAAAAGAGATATTGGTAAATATATGGGTGTATTTTTTCCACTTGGTATGTTTCCTGTTCTTTTGATATAACCTCAGCTCCCTGAGAGTGACATATTTCCTACCATTGGAATGCCCGCCCCCCCAAATGCAGCAACTGTAGCGATGAACACCAATGTTTCTAATGCGTGAAATACGACCAGTAATTGCCTTCAGCACCTGCTTCTTGCTTGTTAGCAACTGCAGGGACAATTGCATCCCGTGCTCACAGTGACAGATGATACAGTGGTCCTGGGACAATCTGAGCTCCCACTTTGGCAGAAATCATAAAAGTAATCCAAAGAAACTGGTGGGAAGGGGATGGGAAACATACCTGGGTTAGGAACCATAGAGCACTGGTTTTGAAACCACATATAAGAATCATCAGAGAGATTTTTAAAACCATCATACTTCAGGTCACACTCAAGTAAATCAAAATCTCAGGTGGGTGGGATCGAGACATTGGTGTTTTTTATACAACCTCTCAGGTGATTCTAACATGCAGTCAAATTTGAGCACCAGTGCTGCAGAATCACACCTCTGATTTTCTGTCTTGCAAAGGAAACCTTGCGCTCAGAGATGCAGGAAGGTTCCAGGAGAGAGAGAAGAAAGGTAGGGCTCAGGAAGAGGTTGGAGACCTGGCAGGAGCAGTCAGACCATGCTGAGAGGGCTTCTACACTGCCTGCCTCAACTCCAGGACGTTCTTTGATTTAAAAGTAAGGTACCTCCACTGGCTTAGGTGACTGATGTTGAGATAGTTCTATCTTTGAGTAAACTCATACACTGAAAAAGCTCATTGCAGAAAAGGGCAGGGTAAAATACTGAGGCGGGTCCTTGGCTTAGAAACCAAGTCACTGTTAGGAGATGGAGCTTATGTTCTTTTTTTTTTTGTTTTTTTTGTTTGTTTGTTTGTTTGTTTTTGTTGTTGTTGTTGACTTTATTTTACTTTACAATACTGTATTGGTTTTGCCATACATCAACATGAATCCACCACAGGTGTACATGAAAAAGAAATTTCTCTTGAGCTCCAGAAAGATACAAGCATGAGGTGAAAGGATCCAGGGACCCTCTTAACGAGCATCATGATGCTATAAGCACTTCCCAAACTCCGGACTCTTGTCACATCCTTCTAAGGGAGAAGATGTTCTAGATGCTGGGGACTCATAAAACAATATCCCCCACTACTGCCACGAAACAAACCAGAATGAAAAGAGCAGACATGCTGAAGGATCTCCTCCTGCCTCTAAGCACAGCAAACTCCCATTTCATCCTTTTATCCTTTGGTTTTTCTTTCTACCACCTCCACAATGGTAGGTTTCTCCTGAACCTAATTAAATGGTGATTACTTATGCCCAAGCATTCTTCAACATTTCTACTGTCCTGAAAAATCTTTCTCCCCCATGATCACACTTTGAAGTACAGCTTTACCTCCTCTTATGATATGTGTGGAGAAGACAATGGCACCCCACTCCAGTACTCTTGCCTGGAAAATCCCATGGATGGAGGAGCTTGGTAGGCTGCAGTCCATGGGGTCGCTAAGAGTAGGACACAACTGAGCGACTTCACTTTCACTTTTCACTTTCACGCATTGGAGAAGGAAATGACAACCCACTCCAGTGTTCTTGCCTGGAGAATCCCAGGGATGGGGGAGCCTGGTGGACTTCCATCTATGGGGTCGCACAGAGTTGGACACGACTGAAGCGACTTAGCAGCAGCAGCAGAACAGATGATATGTGTCTTCTACTCTCCCTCACCATTGTTAGTAAAAATCCTCAGATGTGGAACAGGAGCTACAATTCCTAATTTACAGATGAAGAGATCAAGAGAATTCCTAGCGTCCAAATCTACTCAGTGGAAAAGCTGAGAGACAGTAAGACACAGGTGTGGCCAGTGAGAAAGACTAGCCCAAAGACAATAGCAAGCAGGCAGAGGCTCGCAGATTCAAAGGAAAAGAAAGACACAGATTCTGGTGGATGCAAAGACGTAGAAACATAAGAGAGATCCAAAGTCAGGAACAGAAGAGCTTTTCTTCCACTGGAGACAGGTCTTAGCGGAAAAACCTATTCGTAGGTTCTGCTGCAGGTGTTGGGTCATTTCCCCCACTCAGGTTCCCCCTGCGCAACTGGGAGTAGAACAGTGATGACAAATGAGTTTCATTTCGTGTGCCAACTCCAATCAATCAGCAGTCACTTACACACTGTATTGACAAGGCTTTGAGGCTACAGCTGGGCTCACAGAAAAAGACTGCAGTGATGGATTAGCAATGTCTGCCATGGATGCGGGTGACGAGAATCGCAGCACAAATGCCAAGTGTTCTCCAGCTCTGAAGCGGATTGTTTCTAAATGCTAACTTTAGAATTTAGAATTCTAGCATTCTATGATTTGATGCGACCATGGCAAAAATGCAGAGGCTTTTCACTAGACCACTGTTTTCTTCTAAAATCGTGACTATTAACTGCCATCATTGGGTCTGAGGAAAAAAATAGGATCGAAGGAATATTTAAAGAGGGAACATTTGTGGGTTTTCATTTCTCCCAGAGCTTCTAGAAATATGAACATTTTAGAGTGCTAGAGGCTGCTTTTTGCATCCCTTGGAGAGATGGAAAAAGGGAGACAGCTGGAAAAATTTAGGACACTTCTAAATTATTTAAGATCCTTTGCTTTACTTGTACTTTCCAGAAGAACACAGGCACCAAGGTTTCAGCCCCATGCACCCTGCTCACTCAATAAGAAATATGGAAGCTTAGGCTGTGAAAATGAAATAAGCACAGCATGTACTCAGAAACATCTGAAAGCTGGAGTTTAGTGATTTGTGTTTTACAGTACAGGTGATCGGTCCTCCAGGAACTGAAATCTGTGAAGGGATGGGATGGTTGGCAAGGAGTTCAGACCCATGGTGTTCAGAGGGTGGTGATCTTGGGAAACAGAACTGTCTAGCTTGCGATCTAAAGCAAGGCTGCCGCTGGGTGGTCTAGCCCTCCTAATGACTCTACAGCACAGGCAGTCTGTTATGACGTGCTCTGGACTTGGGAGTCTAGAAATTGATTTTAGATCCTGAATATTTCAGAAATCTGTTTCTTTCTTTCTGACTCTCCCACTAACTCTCTAGATATATCCTCATCCACTTTCACCCAGATTCCTCCCAAGGTCTTTTCTCTCTTCTCTTGACCTGTTGGTCCATCCTCAACACTATAGCCAGACTGATCTCTTCAAAATTTATACTTGACCACCCTACTCCTACTTAAAATCCCTAAATGACTCGTGTGTGTATACGTTTATATTTAGTTTAAATTAATTTTTGTTGGAGTATAGTTGCTTTACAACACTGTCTTACTTTCTGCTGTGCAACACAGTGAATCACTCATGCATACGCACATACCCCATCTTTTTTGGATTTCCTTCCCATTTAGGTCACCATAGAGAACTGAGTAGGGTTTCCTGAGCTGTACAACAGGTTCTCATTAGTTATCTATTTTATACATAGTAAATTCAAACTCCTGAAACTGTTCTAAGAGACTCTGATCCCTACTTCATATGTACTAACACCAACACAGCTGAGTTTCCCCTGCATGTTGTGCTCTGTTCTACCTTTAATCCTTCATCGGGAGTGGCTGATCCGCAGCTGTCTGCCTGGCTAATTCTTTAGCCTCTCCCCCACTCCCGCCCCAACTCTGCATATCATGACATTTATCATATTTTGCTATAATAAATATACTGTTTCTTTACTCTTCCAGACAGGAGCACCTTGAGGATAAGAACACATCCTACTCATCTCTAAACTTTTGCATCTGAAAATGTGCCAGGCACCACATAAATTTGTGTTGAAAACAATGAATGAAAAATATAAAGTATCTACTTTTTACAAGAATCACTCCTGTTGTTTAGCAAATTTACCCAAAGAAAGTTACAGTGTATCTTTAAAAGGATGAAATCAAAATCAACTTGAAATTCAAAATGGGTGTGTATGAATAGTCTACCTATCCTTTTTCTTCCCACTTGACCATCTTCTCAGTGAAACCATACTCGGCTACCTACCTCTTCCTGATCATGTGAAATTATTGTTTCTTTTCATGGTTTCCTTAACATCTAATTTCAGATCTTTAATACAAAGTAAATTTTATATATCAATAGAAATATCAGTCTCCCCCGAAAGAATATGAGCTCCTTGAAGGCAGGAATTGTGTTTGATTTGTCTTTGGAGTAAAAATTCACAGTACAGATAGTAACAATTTAATAATTTCTTAAAGCAAAAAGTAAATAATTTTTTATTATTATACCTTATATTTATTTAGTACTTATCTTACTTAGTTCAGTTCACTTCAGTTGCTCAGTCATGTCTGACTCTCTGCAACTCCATGAATTGCAGCATGCCAGGCCTCCCTGTCCATCACCAACTCCCAGAGTTCACTCAAACTCATGTCCATCGAGTTGGTGATGCCATCCAGCCATCTCATCCTCTGTCGTCTCTTTCTCCTCCGGCCCTCAATCCCTCCCAGCATCAGAGTCTTTTCTAATGAGTCAACTCTTCGCATGAGGTGGCCAAAGTACGTTTCAGCTTTAGCTTCATTCCTTCCAATGAACACCCAGGACTGACCTCCTTTAGAATGGACTGGTTGGATCTCCTTGCAGTCCAAGGGACTCTCAAGAGTCTTCTCCAACACCACAGTTCAAAACCATCAATTCTTCGGCGCTCAGTTTTTTTCACAGTCCAACTCTCACATCCATACATGACCACAGGAAAAACCATAGCCTTGACTAGACGGACCTTAGTTGGCAAAGTAATGACTCTGCTTTTGAATATGCTCTCTAGGTTGGTCATAACTTTCCTTTCAAGGAGTAAATGTCTTTTAATTTCATGGGTGCAATCACCATTTGCAGTGATTTTGGAGCCCCCCAAAAATAAAGTCTGACACTGTTTCCACTGTTTCCCCATCTACATGCCATGAAGTGATGGGACCAGAAGGACTTATTTTGTGGCTTACGTGGTAAAGATTCTGCCTGCAATGCAGGAGACCTGGGTTCAATCCCTGGGTTGGGAAGATCCCCTGGAGAAGGGAAAGGCTACCTGCTCCACTATTCTGGCCTGGAGAATTCCATGGAGTGTATAGCCCATAGGGTCGCAAAGCTGCAACTGGTGCGCTAAGCACGGCCGAGAGGAGCTACCCCGCGTCCGAGGTCAGGGGCAGAAGCTGGGAGGACCCCATGCCCAAAAGGCAGTGGCCAAGAGGAGTTACCCCACTTCCGAGGTCAGGGGCAGTGGCCAAAAGTGCCAGGCTGGGACGGCATAGGAAAAGCTGAGAGGAGCTACCCTGCATCCGAGGCCAGGGGTGGCGGTCGGGAGGAGCAACCCCATGTCCAAGGAGCAGTGGCTGCGCGGGCACAGGAGGGCCTAGAGGAGCCATCCCATGTTGAAGGTCAGAAAGGGTGGTGGTGAGGAGACACCCTTCATCCAAGGTAAGGAGCAGCGGCTGCGCTTTGCTGGAGCAGCCGTGAAGAGATACCCCACTCCCAAGGTAAGAGAAACCCAAGTAAGAAGGTAGGTGTTGCAAGAGGGCATCAGAAGGCAGACACACTGAAATCATACTCACAGAAAACTAGTCAATCTAATCACACTAGGACCACAGCCTTGTCGAACTCAATGAAACTAAGCCATGCCCATAGGCAACCCAAGACAGGTGGGTCATGGTGGAGAGATCTGACAGAATGTGGTCCACTGGAGAAGGGAATGGAAGATCACTTCAGAATTCTTGCCTTGAGAACCCCATGAACAGTATGAAAAGGCAAAATGATAGGATACCGAAAGAGGAACTCCCCAGGTCAGTAGGTGCCCAACATGCTACTGAGATCAGTGGAGAAACAACTCCAGGAAGAATGAAGGGATGGAGCCAAGGCAAAAACAATACCCAGCAGTGAATGTGACTGGTGATAGAAGCAAGATCCGATGCTGTAAAGAGCAATATTGCATAGAAATCTGGAATGTCAGGTCCATGAATCAAGGCAAATTAGAAGTGGTCAAACGAGATGGCAGGAATGAACGTCGACATTCTAGGAATCAGCGAACTAAAATGGACTGGAATGGGTGAAGTTAACTCAGATGACCATTATATCTACTACTGTGGGCAGGAATCACTTTGAAGAAATGGAGTAGCCATCATGGTCAACAAGAGTCTGAAATGCAGTACTTGGATGCAATCTCAGAAACAACAGAATGATCTCTGTTCATTTCCAAGGCAAACCATTCAATATCACAGTAATCCAAGTCTATGCCCCAATCAGTAACACTGAAGAAGCTGAAGTTTACGGTTCTATGAAGACCTACAAGACCTTTTAGAACTAGCACCCAAAAAAGATGTCTTTTTCATTCTAGGGGACTGGAATGCAAAAGTTGGAAGTCAAGAAACACCTGGAGTAACAGGCAAATTTGGTCTTGGAATCCGGAATGAAGCAGGGCAAAGACTAATAGAGTTTTGACAAGAAAATGCACTGGTCATAGCAAACACCCTCTTCCAACAACACAAGAGAAGACTCTACACATGGACATCACCAGGTGGTCAACACCGAAATCAGATTGATTATATTCTTCACAGCCAAAGATGGAGAAGCTCTATACAGTCAACAAAAACAAGACCAGGAGCTGACTGTGGCTCAGATCACAAACTCCTTATTACCAAATTCAGACTTAAATTGAAGAAAGTAGGGAAAACCACTAGACCATTCAGGTATGACCTCAATCAAATCCCTTATGGTTATACAGTGGAAGTGAAAAATAGATTTAAGGACCTAGATCTGATAGATAGAGTGCCTGATGAACTATGGAGTGAGGTTCGTGACATTGTACAGGAGACAGAGATCAAGACCATCCCATGGAAAAGAAATGCAAAAAAGCAAAATCGCTGTCTGGGGAGGCCTTACAAATAGCTGTGAAAAGAAGAGAGGCGAAAAGCAAAGGAGAAAAGGAATATAAGCATCTGAATGCAGAGTTCCAAAGAATAGCAAGAAGAGATAAGAAAGCCTTCTTCAGCGATCAATGCAAAGAAATAGAGGAAAAGAACAGAATGGGAAAGACTAGAGATCTCTTCAAGAAAATTAGAGATACCGAGGGAACATTTCA
>SJYQ01003631.1:1049487-1067765 GCA_006410935.1 Redunca redunca
TTCTCATGATGTACTCTGCATAGAAGTTAAATAAGCAGGGTGACAATATACAGCCTTGACGTACTCCTTTTCCTATTTGGAACCAGTCTGTTGTTCCATGTCCAGTTCTAACTGTTGCTTCCTAACCTGCATACAGGTTTCTCAAGAGGCAGGTCAGGTGGTCTGGTATTCCCATCTCTTTCAGAATTTTTCACAGTTTATTGTGATCCACACAGTCAAAGGCTTTGGCATAGTCACTAAAGCAGAAGTGGATGTTTTTCTGGAACTCTCTTGCTTTTTCCATGATCCAGAAGATGTTGGCAATTTGATCTCTAGTTCCTCTGCCTTTTCTAAAACCAGCTTTAAAATCTGGAAGTTCATGGTTCATGTACTGCTGAAGCCTGGCTTGGAGAATTTTGAGCATTACTTTACTAGCATGTGAGATAAGAGCAATTGTGTGGTAGTTTGAACATTCTTTGGCACTTCCTTTCTTTGGGATTGGAATGAAAACGGACCTTTTCCAGTCCTGTGGCCACTGCTGAGTTTTCCAGATTTGCTGGCATATTGAGTGCAGCACTTTCACAGCATCATCTTTCAGGATTTGAAATAGCTCAACTGGAATTCCATCACCTCCACTAGCTTTGTTCATAGTGATGCTTTCTAAGGCCCACTTGACTTCACATTCCAGGATATCTGGCTCTTGGTGAGTGATCACACCATCGTGATTATCTTGGTTGTGAAGATCTTATAACAATTCAGTGAGCTAGATACTACTATTATACCTGTTTTGCAGATTAATCAGTTGAGTCTTCTAAATGGAAGGTGATTTGTCCAAGGTTACATTACCCCCAAGTAGCTGAGCCAAAACTTGAAGTTAGATCTGCCACACAATGAAGTGCCTCAGTGACTGGATAGGTTGATGGATGGATGAATGGATGGGTGAGTGGGTGGATGGATGGATAGGTGGATGGTGTGGATGGATGACAAGCAAACTACTAGGATTCTAAAATCAAAGGGAAACATTAGACATTCCTCACCACCACTACTATTACCACCATCCCGTGCTCCAGTGTCTTGAGAAGACTAATAGTTCCAGCACTCACTGAAAATGATGATTTTGTAACCAGCGAGACCCAACGGGCCCTTCCCAGCACAGATTTCGCTCCCCACATCCTCTGCCTGCCTCTTGTCTTGAGAAAAACTTTAGCCTCCTAGGCCTTCCCCAAGTCCTGAAGAATAAATTTAACCAGAGAAGAAAATGCAGAAGGAAAAGTCAAGCAAGATAAAATAATAATGACAATAAGATAATAATAAATTAAATAAATTAAATAAATAAATAATAAATTAAATAATAATAATAGTTTGGCCGTTATACAAAGTCAAGGACCTATAGTTCCTCAAGTGCTTATGCTCAGTTGCTAAGTTGTGTCTCTCTGAGACCCCATGGGCTGAAGCCCACCAGGTTCCTCTGTTCATGGGGTTCTCCAGGCAAGAATACTAGAGTGGTTGCCATTTGTTTCTCCAGGGAGTCTTCCCAAACCCAGGGATCAAATCTGATCTGCTGCACTGGCAGGCAGATTCTTTATCACTGAGCCACCAGGGAAGTCCCTCCTCCTCCGGGGCTGTAGATAATATTCTTAGCCATATCCTCTGAACTGTTTTGCAGATACTAAAATCCCTACTAAGTGGAAGAAGTTAACTGCATGCTGTCCACAAGCATGTAGACCTCAAATCAGCTGGAATCAGAAGGTTGGTGGTGTTGACTCCCAATTACCTCACCACCAACCAATCAGAAGACTGTACACAAACTGATCACACACCCCAAACACCCCTCTCTCACCTTATCTTTAAAAGCCTTCCCCTGAAAGCCATTCGTGAGTTTGGGTCTTATAAACACTAGCTGCCTAGACTCCTTGCTAGGTGCTCTGAAGTAAACACTTTCCTTCACCACAACCCAGTGATAATAGCTTGACTTTATTGCATGCAGGCAAGTGGACCCAGGTTTGGTTTAGTAGAATTCTTTGTGAGAAGCAGGGGGAAAATCTCAGAGGACAAGCCTAGTTCGATTCACCAACAAATGATAATTTCTTAGTACCTGTATCATATCTGAAAGCTTGTTTTAAGTTATAGGATCTCAGCCTTTGTCCATATTCACTCTTCTTACTCCTTGAATATTGCTAAACTATTATATGTGTCTCTGTGTTAGAGATGAGTCTCTTCCCTTTTTACAAAAGAAATACTGACTTTTTTTAAAAGTAATTCTTGACATTTTCCCATGCCAGAAGGAATTCCCACTTAGTCTAATTAGGCTCTCTCCTTCCTTAGGTCCCCATCACTCATTTGTTTCCAGCTGAGTGATGCATTACAAGGAGTTTTCTAATTACTTTTGTTTTGTAGGCATCCTCACCTGCAGGTAGCCAATGAATGCTTACCTAAGCCAGACTACTGATCTCTACTGACCGTTGACCTAATAATACCTACAATCTGCTCCCCCATCTCCTCTCACCCTATTAAGAAATCAAGAACAAAGACCCACACCATACAGTATAAAGAATATCACCAAATAAAGATTTATTAGAGGAGCACCACACTCAAGATGAAGAAGCAGAGTTTCACTTTTGAACGTACCTTTCTTAAAGCCTCAAGTTTATCTACCACATGATTTCTCAATCAGAGCACACTGGTCCAGCAGTGGCTCCCTATGCTCTACCAGATAAAACCTTTAGTTGGTTCCTACCAACTGCCATTCTCTTGAATGCATCAACAGCTCACAGAAATTTTCAATAACTTGAGTGACTTTATAATTTATCATCCCAAATTAGTGCACTTTTGGAAGTCAAAGTGGGCATTATCCTGATGACACCAAGGAAATAAGTGCAAACTAGGACCATCCCAATCAACAGCCCTATCAATAACTACTTAAGCATCTTTGTATTCCACCCCTTAACCTCTGTCCATGTTTTCCAAGCCTCGTGAGGCTTTCGGATGAAGCTGCCTGAGCCACGACTCAGGTCTTACTATAGCTCTCACCACGTGCTTCCACCAAACTCCTCATAGAGCACAGGTTTACCTGTCACGATTGCTTGTGTCACTGTGTTCCCTTCTAGACGATATGCTAGATGATGGCAGGAATTGGGTCTTGTGTCCCTATCACTTAGCACAGTTCCTAGTATAGAATCAGTGCCTAATAAATACTTGTTTTGCACATGGACAGTAACTACCATGTAACCTACTTCAATGATGACCCAATAAAGACCTTGTGTAGGTGCTCAGTTGTGTCCAACTCTTTGTGACCCCATCAACTGTAGCCCACCAGGCTCCCCAGTCCATGGAATTTTCCAGGCAAGAATACTGGAGTGGGTTGTCATTTCCTACTCCAGGGGATCTTCCTGACCCAGGGATTGAATCTCTGTCTCTTAACTCTCCTGCATTGGCAGGCAGATTCTTTACCAACTGCACCACCTGAGAAGCCCAATAAGACCTTAGGATCATGGTAATAAAGATGATGGCAATTCACCCATTCATTCCTTTTTCCATCTACTGAGCACATATTAACATGAGCCACCAGATCTTCATTTAGGAGCAAACTAAACCAGGACTATTGGTCATCTCTGTAAATTGATTTCACATTTTCTCCTAAAGTGAATCAGCTGATATCATATGGGTCCTGTACGTTATAATTCTTAAATTTTCCTTTTCCTTTTGCTGTCCAAAATACTACACCTATTTTCTACAAACCGGGTCAGAAGATTTTGATCCTGACACACTGCAATGGGATAATATGATAGATTAAGCCTAGACAGTCACAATTAATTTCTAAACAGACTTAATTTAATTTCCCTTCTCCAATAAACACAATTTACCTCAGTGGAGGTGTGACACGTCTGATTAGACACAGCGATGCTGAGAGCAACCGGCCTTACAGAGGAAAGGGTTGTGTGCACAGGGCGATAAGAAATCAAAGCAAAGTGGGATTCCTTCGCTGTGTGATTAGCAGTAATTCACCAGAACCTCCAGTTCTGTTGTCCCTCCGCTGCTCTTTAATTGGAGAGATAATTAAGCTGAGAGTGGGTGGGGAGGGGTAGGCAGGGTCAGCCGTCGCTTAGTGTTGGAATTACAGGGCGAGGAGAGACTTGTTCAAGGAAACAATTTTATAATTTTTGAATGCTAACTCAGAGTTCTGCTCCTATGGAGTCCTACTGAGGAAGGAATGGGGTCAAGCCCAGTGCTTCAGAGACACTCATTTTTCTCAAGAGCAGCTGTCAATGCTTAGGGCACAGAACTTTTAGACCTCTCTGATGTACTGTGGGTGTTGAGGGTAGTGGAATTAATAAGATACACCAGTTTTTTTTCATTAGATCCGCAAAACTCGAGAGGTTGAGTATCACAGATTTTGGGTTTCCCCCGTCCAGTTGTTATTGTTAGTTCCCCTGATGAACTGATAATCGCCTTTACTGAAGCACTGATAATTGCTTCAGACATTTGAGGTCTCATCCTTTATAAGGGCAATTTCATCATCCTACCTCTCACTCCTTTAGTATCCTTCTCAAGACATGGTAAAGACAACTTACTGGGGCCTTCCCTGGTGGTCCAGTAGTTAAGAATCTGCCTTGTAGTGCAGAGGACACAGGTTTGATCCCTGGTTGGGGAACTAAGATTTCCTAAGCTCTGGGGCTACAGCTACTGAGCCAACATCCTCTGAGCCCACCCCACCCCACATAATGCAACGAAGATCCCGCATGCTGCAACTAAGACACAAAGCAGCCAAATAAAAATAAATATTTTTTTAAAAGACAGCTGAGGGCTTTCCTGGTGGGTCAGTGGTAAAGAGTCTCCCAGCCAATACAGGAGTCACAGTTCCAGTACCTGATCCGGGAGCATCCCACCTACCTTAGAACAACTAACCCCGTGTGCCGCGACTATTGAGTCTGTGCTCTAGAGCCTGGGAGCCACAATTACTGAAGCCCACGTGCCCTAGAGCCTGTGCTCCACGAGAGAAGCTGCTGCAAGGAGAGGCCTGCACACTGCAACTGGACAGTAGCTCCCACTCACTGCAACACCCAGCACAGCAAAAAGTAAATAAATAAAATTATGGGTACATAAAACAGACAACTGATTCTGCTTTTAATTCTTGTTCCTGGACTTCCCTGGTGGCTCAGATGGTAAAGTGTCTGTCTACAATGCGAGAGACCCGGGTTCAATCCCTGGGTTGGGAAGATCCCCTGGAGAAGGAAATGGCAATCCACTCCAGTATATTGCCTGGAAAATCCCATGGACAGAGGAGCCTGGAAGGCTACAGTCCGTGGGGTCGCAAAGAGTCGGACACGACTGAGCGACTTCACTTCACTTCATGCCCTGACAAGCTGTGCAATCTTAGGCAAGCTACCTAACCTCTCTGAGCCTCAGTTTCTTCTCAGCATTAATGGGGATAATATGACCCACCAAATGGAAATCAACTCAAGTAACTAACAGAAAGCAGCACTTAATATGTTCTTCGTAGAACATGGTACCTTTCTTTCCTAGGAATCGCTACAATGACACACTGCCCATGAAAATAGTTCAGACAATTTCGGATGAAGCAAGGAAGCCTCACAATCAGGGGTCTTCAAATGATAGTAGGAAAAAGAAAGACAAAACCACCTCTGAATTGTGACTCTTGAACAGAACTGAATTTTAATTAAGTAACAAGATAGGAGACACCATGCCTTTCCAGGCAATTATGGAACACCGCAGGGGGTGTCGTAAAGTAAAAGGCTGAAGGCTGAGTGACTTCAGAAGCTCACCAATTCCATTGAAACATGGACCCCAGGATATCTTGTTGTGAATGGGGAGCAGTATCTGTCAATGAAAAGAGGAGAGAACTCTGGTGGCGAGACCGAGAGAGTCATAGGACGGAAAAGCTGGATTCTCATGTCTGAACCGAATGATCCCGAGCTCTTTCTGTGTAGTGGTGCTGAGCACACACCAGGCTTTCCCGGTGGCTCAGTGGTAAAGAATCTGCTTGTTAATGCAGGGGACAAGGGTTCGATACCTGGGCCGGGAAGATCCCACACGCTGCAGAGCAACCAAGTCCATGTGCTACAACAAAAGAAGCCACCGCAATGAGAAGCCCATGCGCCACAACTAGGGAGGAGCCCCTGCTTGCTGCAACCAGAAAAAAGCCCACGCAGCAACACAGACCCAGCGCAGACAAAAGTAAGTAATAAATTAATAGTTTTTTTAGTTAAAATAAAGATTAGACATTTTGTTTAAAAAAAAAGTTCTTGATGGACAGATGTTAATATCTTACCCATGGTTGGCTCTACTCATGTCAGTTTGAGGCAGGACTCAAATTTAAGTTTTTGGAATAGAATTGTTGATACTCTACCCCAAGCCTACCCTTCTCCTAATCTTCTCCATTTCATTAAAGGTCACCACCATCCACAAGCTGCTCAAGATGAAAACTTCGTGATCATCCTTGCTGCTGCCACTGCTGCTAAGTCGCTTCAGTCGTGTCCGACTCTGTGTGACCCCATAGAGGGCAGCCCAACCAGGCTCCCCCGTCCCTGGGATTCTCCAGGCAAGAACACTGGAGTGGGTTGCCACTTCCTTCTCCAAGGCATGAAAGTGAAAAGTGAAAGTGAAGTCACTCAGTCGTGTTCAACTCTTAGCAACCTCATGGACTGCAGCTGACCAGGCTTCTCCATCCATGGGATTTTCCAGGCAAGAGTACTGGAGTGGGGTGCCATTGCCTTCTCTTCATGATCATCCTTAATTTCTGGCTATTTACATACTCTGTGTCCACCAGCAAGTCTTTCAGCTCTTCTTTCCAAAAATACATCCCACGTCTAACCACTTCCCATGTTTGTAGTGTCCTTCCAACTGTACTCTCAACTTCCTCTTTTGCTTTGTATATTTTATTCTCTACATAGCAGCTTGAATCACCTTTAAAAGACATAAATCTCTCCCCCATACAAAACTCTCCAGTGGCCCATATTCACTCAGAATAAGATCCAAATTCTTTCCTGTGACCCACAAGGTCCTACTTGATACAAGCCATACCTTCACCTCTCACTCTTATCTCATTCCACTTTCCTTTCTCACTCTATTTCAGCCACATTGATCTTGCTATTTCTGTAAAATGCCAAGCTAGTCACCACCACAGGGACTTTTAATCTGCTTTTCTCTCTGCCTGAACTATTTGCCTCACAGAACTATCATATAACAATCAATAACACGAGGCTTGTTTCCTCATGTTATTCAGTTTCTACTACAGTGAACTTCCTTCAAGAATATTTCCCTGTCACTCATACATCCAGACAAAACTATAATTCAAAAAGGTATCTGCACCCAGTGTTCACAGCAGCACTATTTATAACAGCACAAACATTCAAACAACCTACACGTCCATCAACAGGTGGATAAAGATGTGCTGCATATATGCAATGGAATATTACTTGGCCATAAAAAGAATTGTGTTGCCATTTGACGCAACATGGAAGAACCTAGAGCTTATCACACTATGTGAAGTAAATCAAAAACAGAAAGAAAAATACCATACGGTATCATTTATGTGTGGAACCTAAAATATGACAGAAACGAACTCATCTACAGAACAGACTCACAGCCATAGAGAGCAGACTTGCCAAGGTGGGGCGGGGAAGAGATGGATGGAGAGTTTGGGATCAGCAGATGCAAATTAGTATATATAGAATGATAAACAGCAACATCTTACTATATATAGCACAGGGAACTATATTCAATATCCTGTGATAAACTGTAACAGAAAAGAATATAAAAAAGAGTGTATCTGTCTGTGTGAGTGTGTATAATTGAAACAAAAAAAAAATTTCCCCATCATATATTCTTCTTTTCCAATTTCTCCCAAAGTTTACATTCTACCTACTTTATTTTTCCTGATAATATTTCTCTCTGTCATAAATTATATATTTATTTGTTTATTTCCTATTTTCCCTGCTAGCATACAGACTCTACCAGGGCAGGAAACTCATCCATCTGACTCACCTCTATGCCCCCATACGTATTATAGAACCTGGCATGTGGTAGGAGCCAGAAATATTTGTTGAAGAAAAGAATAAACTGATAGTGGAAGATGGGTAACCATCTAAAAAAATCAGGATGATTTAACTGGAATAAGGGAAAAAGAGTGGTGGGCAAGTACTGGCCACAATGTAACCCTATATAAAAGTATCTGGTTAGCTGCTACTGCTAAGTCACTTCAGTCGTGTCCGACTCTGTGCGACTCCATAGACGGCAGCCCACCAGGCTCCCCCGTCCCTGGGATTCTCCAGGCAAGAACACTAGAGTGGGTTGCCATTTCCTTCTCCAGTGCATGAAAGTGAAAAGTGAAAGTGAAGTCCCTCAGTCATGTCCGACTCTGTGCGACCCCATGGACTGTAGCCTACCAGGCTTCTCCATCCATGGGATTCTCGAGGCAAGAGTACTGGAGTGGGTGCTGTTGCCTTCTCCGATTTTCTGAATTTCCAGTAACTAAGAGGAACCACATGTAGTTGTAATAATAACAACATACATAAGAGACCAGCCTTTTCCTGGCTCATCCAAAATACTAGGTTTATTAAATATGTTCAAGAAAGACCCTGATGCTGGGAAACACTGAAGGCAAAAGGAGAAGGGGGTCGCAGAGGATGAGATGCTTAGTTGGCATCACTGACTCAATGGACATGAGTTTGAGCAAATTCCGGGAGATAGTGAAGGACAGGGAAGCCTGGCATGCTGCAGTCCATGGGGTCACAGTTGGACATGACTGAGCGACTGAACAAGAAGAAGAAGAAGAACTACTGAGATATGGGACTCGCATTCTGGGCTATTTAGACTTTTGGTTCAGAAGTTCAAAAGTAAACAAGAAGTTTGTGAAGGAGCTGCTGTAAGTGAGGTTGCAAGGTACCAGTGAAATACTCCATCTTATATTTCATTTTAGCATCAGAACATGTTGACTGAATATTTCCACCTTCCTTTTTTACGCAAAAAGAACTATAAGGATGAGTACTTAAGAAAGTAAAGATTTCATCATCCTAAACTGGTCTGATTTGATTTCAGACATAAAAGCTGAACTACTTTGAATGTGTGAACTAGATCATTCTCTTCCTATAAATACAGCAGAGCAGCCTAACCTATTTTCAGGTGACGCGACGCCTTTTTTTTTTTTTTCCTTCCTAAAGCTTGTATTAAGAGTCTGATTTTAAGAGCAGATGATCAACACTATAGCCTCATTTGCAACGATGAAAGGCTGATTTTTTTTTCCACCTGTATTCTTCACTCTCTTTCAATCAATTGCCTTAAGATTTTAGAGATAGCTTCATTGATTCCCCAAATCTCCCCATCCACCCTTCTATCAATACTGAGTTCAAGGTTACAGGAGGTACCATTTGTCTTATTGATGTAATTCTTCCTTCTATTTCCACTGGCCTAGCTTGAATCAATTTTATTAATAATACAATTGGTATCTTTCCACCCTTTCCCCCTCCCACAATCCCCAAATACATTTCAACTTTAACCTTTCCATTAAAAGTATTCCCTCTTTCTCAGAACATTCTGAAAAACTGTGCTGTTAAGAACAAACCCTCCCTCAGCTGTCTCTGAACTGAGGATGTTCGACCTCCAATGAATGTTTGAAAAATTGCAAGCTTAGGGAGTCTTTGTTTCCAATGTTTGCACGTTCTTTTCATCGCAAAAGGTTCAAAAGTCCAATCTCATTTTATTTATCTTTCTACTATGAACAATCTTTCTTTTTGTATGTTTCAAATTTACTTTTTTATCATAAGCTTCTTGAAGGTAGATATTGTATTTTAGTCACCTTTAAGCCTTCCCTATGGCTTAGCAGGGAGCTTGACACATAGGAGGCATTCAATAAGTATTTGGAGAATGCATAAGTAAGTGGATTGTTAAGGTTTCCATAGGGACACTTACGTTATCCTTCTACAGATTTTCTAGAAGGTAGATTCAAAATGAGTGAACTGACTCCACCAGACTGAGCTTCTAAGAGCCTGGGTGTCCCTTATCTCTGTATCCTCAGGAGTAAACAAACAGCTGGTGACACAGAGGAGTAAAATGAAATGAAATATTGTTAAAAGAAAGAACAACAGCAATACTTTAAATTTTTTGTTTACTAGGGTGAAAAGTTGCATACAAAGCTCCTTGAATTCCACAGGATGCTAGACTTTTTCTGCTGGGAAGAGAAACTTGATGAACGGTACTGCATGGGTTGAATGGTAACCCTGACTTCCCTAAAAGATGAGTCCAAGTGCAAATCCATAGAACCTGTGCATGTGGTCTTATTTGGAAGAAAGAGTCTCTGAAGACATAATTAAGGATCTTGAGATGAGATAGATCATCCTGGATTTCCTGGTAGGCTTTAAATCCAATGACAGCTTTCCTTAAAAGAAACAAAAGAGGAAAACACACAAAAAAGACGAGAACATGATGTGAAGATGGATGGAAGCAGAGACTGGAGTGATGTGGCCACAAAGAAAAGGATGCCAGCAGACACCAGAAGCTATAACAGACAAAGAAAGAGTCTCCCTTAGAACCTCCGATGGAAACGCAGTACTTCTGGTCTCCAGAACTGTGAGAGAATATGTTTCTGTTGTTTTAAGCCAAAAGGTGTGTGGCCATTTGTTACAGCAGCCTCAGGACTTTGATACAGACGCTTACGTTGAATCCTTATCCTGTTGAATCCTTTCAGCTTTCAGTATTTTCATTTTTTCACGAGGGGAAAGTTGAAGCACATAGAAGTGAAGTGATGGTAGTCTCATAGCTGGTCAGTAAGAGAGCTGAGACTTAAAACAATGTGCATCTTGAATAACAGTTCAACAGATTTTCAATGAGACTAGGCTTTTGCTCCCAGCCCAGGTGAGACTCTGCAGTTATAGACCCAAATAAGGTGTGAGATCTACCTTGGAGGAGCTTTCAGGAAACATACTGCCTTATACCAAAGCCCATGTTCTTTCTTCTGTATGTGTTGCAAAAAGAAAATGAGAAGTTCGACTTACACATGTGCCAATTTTTCCTTCTATACTTGGCTTTGCAATCTAGATATCCTGTGTACCAGAAGACCATGTAAACTGTCTGTCACAGATGCAGGGAGGAAAGGAGGAAGAAGAAAGAGAAAGCCAATCTCCAAGAAAATGGTAACAAGGGAGTATTTCTGTGATGAAGGACATTGGCTATCTGATACACAACTGGAGGCTAGTTTTGCCCTCTGGAGTGACAAGAGGTTTAAAAAAAAAAAGTCTTTCTCGGGAATTCCTTCAGATGTTGAAAGCCAGCTATTATATCCTACCTATGTGCACTCTTTTTCAAGTACATCTTTCTTTTTTTCCCTCTCTCTTTTTTTCTTTTTTTAATTTTTATTTTTACTTTATTTTGCTTTACAATACTGTATTGGTTTTGCCATACATTGACATGAATGAGCCACGGTTGTACATGAGTTCCCAATCTTGAACCCCCTCCTACCTCCCACCCCATATCATCTCTCTGGATCATCCCCGTGCACCAGTCCCAAGCATCCTGTATTAAAAAGAATACATTTGAATCAGTTCAAGTACATCTTTCATTTGTGTATTGCTTTAAGGTTTGAAAAACTCTTTCATCACATATTAAGATGCTTAATCCTTCCCATGATTGAATGAGGTAGGAATAAATTTTTAACTTAGTAGGAAAGGAAATAGTTTCATGGATGTTAAATGATTTTCCAGATTAGAGATAGAATTCACATCCAAGAATTCTGAATACACATTTCCTTACATCTGCACATGAAAAATTGGAGACAGAGAGACTTTGTATCAGGGGAAGCTAGTCCTCTAAAATTCATTCTCCCTGCCAAATTTTAGCTAGGTGTGTGGTCACTCAAATAAAAGCAACATTTCTTAGGCACCTCAGCCACCAATTGTGGCATGTGACTAAGTTCCAGCAAAAAAAAGAAACATGCAGCAAGTTATTTCCAATTTTTAGAATAAAGTCATACACAGAAAAATTATGTTCTTCTTTTCTCTCTGTCTTCCTGATTCCTAGCTGGAATGCTGATGTGTTGGCAAGACATGGCAGTTATGGACTAGGAGGCGAAGCTGTTTTGAAATGGTGGATTAGATGCTAGGAAGGAACTAAGATCCAGTGATCATGGCAATGTCTTGTCCACCATGGATTATTTATATGTACCCACATTTACTGGGGGGCTTCCCTGATAGCTCAGTTGGTAAAGAGTCCACCTGCAGTGCAGGAGACCCCTGGGTTACCCAGATGACACCATCCTATGGCAGAAAGCAAAGAAGAACTAAAGAGCCTCTTGATGAAAGTAAAAGAGGAGAGTGAAAAAGTTGGCCTAAGACCCAACATTCAGAAAACTAAGATCATGGCATTCAGTCCCATCATTTCATGGCAAATAGATTGGGAAACAATGGATACAGTGACAGACTTTATTGGGGGGGGGCTCCAATATCACTGCAGATGGTAACTGCAGCCATGAAATTAAAAAACACTTTGTCCTTGGAAGAAAAGCTATGACTAACCTAGACAGCATATTAAAAAGCAGAGACATTACTCTGCCAACAAAGGTCCATCTAGTCAAAGCTATGGTTTTTCCAGTAGTCATGTATGGATGTGAAAGTGCGACTATAAAGAAAGCTGAGCACCAGAGTATTAATGCTTTTGAACTATGGTGTTGGAGAAGACTCTTGAGAGTCCCTTGGACTGCATGGAGATCAAACTAGTCAGTCCTAAAGGAAATAAGTCCTGAATATTCATTGGAAGGACTGATGCTAAAGCTGAAACTCCAGTCCTTTGGCCACCTGACACAAAGAACTGACCGGAAAAGACCCTGATGTTGGGAAAGGTTGAAGGCGAGAGAAGAAGGGGATGACAGAGGATGAGATGGTTGGATATTATCACCGACTGGATGGACATGAGTTTGAACAAGCTCTGGGAATTGGTGATGGACAGGGAAGCCTGGCATGTGGCAGTCCATGGGGTTGCAAAGAGTAGGACACAACTGAGTGACTGAACTGAACTGAACATTTACTGGGAAAGAATTAATTTCAATACAGTTTGTTTAATTTCAGTTCAGTTCAGTTCAGTCGCTCAATTGTGTCCGACTCTTTGCGACCCCATGAATGTTTAATTTATTATTACCTTAATGTTTCTGTTATTTTCTCTGAAATCTAATTTTAACTGATATGGTTTCTAAATCTCCAAGGAGACCTACTGATTCAAAATCTCTTGGGTTTAAGGTTCAGATGACTTGTCAGTGTTAAATTTCCTAAAATTGCTTTTATTGTCTGTAAAAACTGTAAAAATGGAAGGACATTAAAAATTCAGAATTGCAGTAAACTGTGGCATACTCATGAGGAGCTGGGATTTTGTTAAGAAAGAATTATTGACATGGATATCGAGTCACTCTATTTCTCTTAGGTCTTGCTACACGTTGAACTACTGCCTGTTAGAGAGATTGGTTAAATAATTAGGTCTGGTGTAATCGGCTTATTTCATCCTTTTTTGGCATCCTTTTTATTGTGATATAATTTACTACCATTCAATTCACCCATTTGAAGTATACAATTTAGTGGTTTTTATATTCGCAGAGCTATTGGCAACCACTGCTGTAATCAGTTATGGGCAAAAGAAACCCCGTGCCCTTGAGTAGTCACTTCCCACTGCACCCTATCCCTCCAGTCCTAAGCAATCAGTAATCTACTTTCTATCTCTATAGGTTTGCCTATTCTAGGCATTTCTATATAAACGGCATCATGTCATGTGAACTTTTTGCCTGGTTTCTTTCATTTAGCACAATGTTTCAAAGGTTCAACTGTGTCGTAGTATGCATCAGTACTTTCTTTTATTGCCATAATAGTATTCCACTGGAGGGATACACCACATTTTATTTATCCAGTCATCAACTGGTAGACCTTTAGGATGACCCCAATTTGGGGCTTTAATGAACATGGCTGCTGCGAACGCTCCTATCTTATCTCAACTTTGAAGAGTTCTGACCATTACAAAGTTTTTATTCATAGTAAACCACATTCTGGGACTAAGTTACTATTGGTCTTGATTTACTTTCTTGATAATTATTTAAGAAGACAAAATATGTTCCCACTAGTCAATTGGAGTCCTGTCATAGCATTGAGGGAGAAAGCAACTTGTTTCTAGGGTCAGAGTTTAACAACAGCAAAGATATTAATAATAGTAACAGTACTACTAATTGTTGAGATTCTCTTATGTGTTTACCACTTCCCATTAATGCTGTTAATGCATCTTAATTTGGTGAATAATTCCCCTATCACTCCCACTTTGTAACATAAAGGTTAATACTTCAAAAACCATTTTCATGCAGAAAAGTTTTTCTTCTTTCCCCTAGGAGTATCTTCTCAGGATAAATTCCCAGGTGGCGCTCATGGTAAAGAATCAGCCTGCCAGTTCAGCAGATGCAAGAGACCTGGGTTTGATCCCTGGGTGGGGAAGATCCCCCTGGAGAAGGGAATGGCAACCCACTCCACTATTCTTGCCTGGAGAATCCCATGGACAGAGGAGCCTGGCAGGCTACAGTCCCCTGGGGTGACAAAGAGACGACACGACTCAGCACTTGTCAGCAGCAGCAGTAGAAGCCTCTTCTGAGGATAAATTCACAGAATTGCTGGTGAAAAGGATAAACCCTCCTAATGCTTAGATGCCATATTGATTTATAAAAGCATTTAGAAATACTAATTTCAGCACACTTCACCATCCCTGGGTTCTAACCTTTAAAACTTTTACAAATTTAATCAGTGAAAAACACAAACTTCTCAATAATGACTTAATTTGCATATCTTTGATTACTTCTTTATTGTTTTGTTGAGAACTGGGGCTGGGTTACCCCATGGAGTCTTTGTGAAAAATTGGATTTAAATGAACACAAACTTTAACCCATATCCTTATGAGCAACTGACCAAAGGAGTGATAACATATTTGAATTAAAGGTGATTTCCTGGAATAAGAGGGAGCCTCAGGGGAATTTTCCAGAAATGCCTGCAAAATTCAATTTCATTGAATGTGTTATCTTCATTAATGATTTGGGAGAAAAGAGTAAACAGCACTGAAATTAACTTCACAGATGGCTCTAAATTGAGAGGATTGTAAATAGCAATGAATAATGAGAAATTACACAGGGATCAGAAAGGTGAGAACCAGCAATACATAAACACCAATCCATCCTGGGAAACAAGACTGCCAGGGCAGGAAAGCAGAGGCTTATGACCTGTACAAAAGTGGGGAAAAAAGAGAAGTCCAACATACCCACACCCATGGACACCCACCCTGCATAGAGCAAGTGCCAGGGCCTTTCAGATCGCCACATGCAACCTACTGTTTCATCCATGACCACTCACACACAATGTTCCCTTTACCTGAATATCATATCCTCAAGCTGACCTCCAACTCTTGCCCCAATCTTACTCCACACTTCAGGAGTATCCCCTGCCTACAGCTAATTTAGCACTTAAAAACAAAAATGGGTCACGCCACACAGCATGTGGGATTGAACTTGCACCTCCTGTGTTTTAAGGCAGAGTTTTAACCACTGGATCGCCAGGGAGGTCCCCGTTTTAGCACTTTTAGAGCTACATTTTGGAATCGTGGAAAGATGGCTACAGTAGTCCAGTAGTTTTGGATCCCTTCCCATGAGACCATACGGAGCAATTAGGATAGCAAACTAAAGTCCCAAAGACAATGAATATTTCCAACACAACCAGCTGATAAGATAGTCTCAAGAGCAGCATAACAAGACCCAGTGAAGACAACCCATAGCTGTCTGTGCTGCACAGTATCAGCATTTGTGTGTCAGGTAGGAAGTAGTTAGGAATCTGGCAGCCTGAGGCCAGAAGAGCTTCTAAAAGAGCCTCATCTGTTCATTAGGAAGTACAGTGAGTCAACCTAAGAAAGACGTGACACAGGGTGAAGCTTCCTCTGTCATTTGTGAGTGAATGCCAAGTGTTTTCACAAAGCTGAAGCAGTCCATGCCCTATAAACAGTCAAAACTAACTGGTCGACCTACAACAACTTTTCAAGACCAAGCTTCACACTGAGGAAAACCTTTGGAAAGAGCTGATATTGAGCAGGATAGACAATAGAAGCAAAGGTCAGAGAAATCTAGATAAAAGTGGAAGGAGGAAAAGCAATCATGAGCTCTCAAAATTCATAAGGCCTTGACTTCTTAAAACTGCAAAAACAGTAGAAAAGAGAACTCCAGAGTTCTAAAGCTAGAAAATCTATCCTGACTTATCCCTCCCTCCAAAGACTACAGGAAAAGAAATTTCATGTAAAATGAGCATGAGAAAAAGACTACATTTAAATACCACACAAAATGATTATGAAAACAGCAAGGTACGAGCAGGAGGAGAAGGGGACAACAGAGGATGAGATGGTGGGATGGCATCACCGACTCAATGGACATGAGTTTGAGTAAGCTCTGGAAGTTGGTGATGGACAGGGAAGCCTAGTGTGCTGCAGTCCAGGGGGTCGCAGAGTCTGACACGAATGAGCAGCTGAACTGAACTGAAGAGCAGAATAATGTTCTTATATATGATAAAAGAATGACCCCTCCAAACTGTACAGACAAGAGGCTGTCATATAGAGGGAAGTAAGTCATGAGAAACGCTGGGCTGGAAGAAGCACAAGCTGGAATCAAAACTGCCGGGAGAAATATCAATAAGCTCAGAGATGCAGATGATGCCACCCTTAGTAGAAAGTGAAGAGGAGCTAAAAAGCCTCTTGATGAAAGTGAAAAAGGAGAGTGAAAAAGTTGGCTTAAAGCTCAACATTCAGAAAACAAAGATCATGGCATCTCGTCCCATCACTTCATGGCAAATAGATGAGGAAACAGAAGAAAAAGCGTCAGACTTTATTTTGAGGGGGCTCCAAAATCACTGCAGATGGTAACTGCAGCCATGAAATTAAAAGATGCTTACTCCTTGGAAGGAAAGTTATGACCAACCTAGATGGCATATTGAAAAGCAGAGACATTACTTTGCTGACTAAGGTCTGTCTAGTCAAGGCTATGGTTTTCCAGTGGTCATGTATGGATGTGAGAGTTGGACTGTGAAGAAGGCTGAGTGCCAAAGAATTGATGCTTTTGAACTGTGGTGTTGGAGAAGACTCTTGAGAGTCCCTTGGACTGCAAGGAGATCCAACCAGTCCATTCTGAAGGAGATCAGCCCTGGGTGTTCTTTGGAAGGAATGATGCTAAAGCTGAAACTCCAGTACTTTAGCCACCTAATGGGAAGAGTTGTCTCATTGGAAAAGACTCTGATGCTGGGAGGGATTGGGGGCAGGAGGAGAAGGGGACAACAGAGGATGAGATGGCTGGATGGCATCACTGACTCGATGGACATGAGTCTGAGTGAACTCCGGGAGTTGGTGATGGACAGGGAGGCCTGGCGTGCTGTGATTCATGGGGTTGCAAAGAGTCAGACACAACTGAGCAACTGAACTGAACTGAACTGAAGTCAAAAAGAGAAACACAAATATCATATATTAATGCATATATGTAGAATCTAGATAAACAGTATAGATGAACCTATTTGCAAAGCAGAAATATAGACACAGACATAGAGAACAAATGTCTGGACACCAGGGGTTGGGGATGGGGATAGTGGGATGGATTGGAAGATTGGAATCACATATATACACTACTGTGTATAAAACACCAGCTTCCCTGGTGGCACTAGAGGTAAAGAACTCGTGTGCCAGCACAGGAGATAAAAGAGACATGGGTTCGATCCCTGGGTCAGGAAGATCCCCTGGTGAAGGAAATGGCAACCCACTCCAGCATGTTTGCCTGGAGAAGCCCATGGCTAGAAGAACCTGGTGGGCTATAGTCCATGGGGTCGCAGAGAGTTCAACACAACTGAAGCAACTTAGCATATATATAAAAGAGAACTAATAAGAGTCTATTGTATAGCACAGAGAACTTGACTCAGTGCTTTGTGGTGACAAAGAGAAGATATATGTTTACAGATGACTCACTTTTCTGTGGAGTGGAAACTAGCACAAATTGTAAGGCAACCAAACGCTAATAACAAAATAAGAAATAAATTCAAAAATAAATAAAATTTTAAAAAGTGGTGACTCTTGAAGTTTTCTTGTTTTCTAGGGGCAGAAAAATGTATTGCATTATGAATGATAAGCCCTGAGCCTGTTCTGTTAATTAAAGTCATGAGAAAAAAAAATATTACTTCTTAGTGAGGAATGAGAGGAAGAAGAAGAATCTGTTTATTAATTGCAATTGCTTATAGCAGAAAACCAACAGACCATAA